>VONZ01002426.1:0-51891 GCA_012976165.1 Labeo catla
TTTGTTTAGAATTGCTCATAAATGGTGCTTCATCTGTGCATATTTCGCTCCTGATTCAGACGTGATGCATTTTTTTTTAATGAATAAAGCAATATGGATAAAGGACTTTTCGCTTCCTTTCCTTTTCGTTTTCGCTTCACAAGATGTTAATTAATGAACTGGAGTGATGTGGATTGCTTGTGGATTTTTGTATTATTTTTATCAGCTGTTTGGACTTTCATTCCGACGGCACCCATTCACTGTAGAGGATCCATTGGTGAGCAAGTGATGAAATGCTACATTTCTCCAAATCTGATGAAGAAGTAAACTCATCTACATCTTGGATGGCCTGAAGATTAGTGAATGTAAAATTTTGGCTGAAATTCAATTTTTGATTGATTCTGATGGCACCCATTCACTGCAGAGGATCCATTAGTGAGCAAGTGGGATAATGTTGTTTTTCCAAATCTGTTCTGATGAAGAAACAAACTCAATCTATAACCTGGATGTGTGGCCTAAGGGAGAGAGAGTAAATTTTGGTGAAATCTTAATTTTAGGAGATTCTCCTGATGGTACCACTGCAGAGGATCCATTAGTGAGCAAGTGATGTAATGCTAAACTTCTCTAAAGCTGTTCTAATGAAGAAGTAAACTCATCTGCATTTTGGACAGCCTGACGATGAGTAAATGTTCATTTTAGGGTGATTCTGATGGCACCCATTCACTGCAGAGGATCCATTAGTGAGCAAGTGTTGCAATGTTAAATTTCTCCAAATCTGTCTTGATAAGAAATAAGCTTATCTACATCTTGGGTGACCTGAGGATGAGTAAATGTTAATTTCTGGGTGAAATTTTTTTTTAGGTGATTCTGACGGAGCAAGTAATGTAATGCTACATTTCTTTAAATCTTTTCTTATATGGCCTGAGAACGAGTACATTTTTAGCAAATTTTCATTTTTGTGAGAACTATTTCCTCAAGTTAAAAGACATAAACAATGCTTTTACAAAAGATTCACACAAAAAATTGCTCAGATTGTGTTTCGTGAAAGAGACATACCTCCACTGTACATCCAATTCAACATGAGGATTGATGCTTGTCCTCAGTAGATCCAGAAAACATTTCCAACATCTACTGAAGGAAGTGGTGGCTCCTCTCAGCTGAATATCTCAGTCTGTGACTGGGGAAAAAGGCTGTTTAATGAACTATGCACACATTATTTTATTCATTAGTCTAAGTGGTTCACATGTATAAATACTTTAAAAAAAAAAAAAAGGCAAAATAACAAATATTCAGTCCTCAAATGAGACGGTGTGTTTCTGTGCTGTTGCTCAGCTCCTTCACGGGAAGAGCAAGTCTAGTTTGGGAGCCCACTCCAGGGCAGAGTTCACCACGGCTAAAGCGGCGGCTCCCAACGCCACAGTCAACCCCATGACCGCCAGACGCATGAAGCGCCGCGCCGTGGGTTGGACGACCGCTACCGTTCCTCGCTGGGCGTCCAGTGCGCGCTGCTGCTGTTGCTGCTCTTTCCGTCTCTGCCGGAGCACCGTGTCTGGACGCTGCTGTGTTGATGCCAACTCAAAGTCTTTGAAGGTGGAAACAGCCGTTCTGGAGACAAAAGACAACGGTTTGTGGGACGTTTTTGTTGTGGGAAAACATTCAGAGGCAGACAGACTTACAGCTGATTGCGCTCTCTGGCCAGTTCGGACGGAGGGAACTGGACGAACAGATCTCCCGCGCGGCTGATCAGCGTCTCGTACGGCAGGTCCTCTGGGATGCGGGAGAGGAGGTGGTGCATCATGGCCATGTCACACTCACAGTCCAACACCTCGTCCTCTCGATGCAACACAATCTGCAAAAAGGAAACAAAAGCTTGGACTGAAATTGAGTCAGAGTGCAGTTGTGCGTTTGGATTTCTACCGAATCTTATAATGTATATGGATAATGTAAAATGTAAATGTGAATAACGTAAACTCTCTGTAAAATTGTGTGTCCATTACGGTAATGATTTTTAAAAAATATATATTAAATAATATCTTGATTTTTGTTATATAATGATGTAAAATATTATTATTTTAAGAATACATTTTTTATTAGTTAATTACAAATTGCAAAAGCAATTGTTTTTTTTTTTAATTTTTGCATTATGGTAATGACAATTCTTTTAAAATCAAATAATATCTAATGTTGTGTTACTATAATGACAATAAGGTTTTTATCATTATAGTAATGATTTTTTAAATATTACAATATATTAATTTTGTGTTACTATAATGACAATAATTTTTATTTCTTTTTTCTTTACCTTTTTTAAATACAACAAGAATGTTTAGGTTTTTTTGCATTATGGTAATGAAATGTTTTAAACATTAATATATAATTTTATGTTACTATAATGACAATAAGGATTTTTCATTATGGTAATGATTTTCAAGAAAATAGTAAATAATATCTTGATTTCTCTTCAAGTTACAGTAATAACAATGAGTTTTTAGCATTATGGTATATAATGATTAAAAAATATAAATTTTAATTAAAATATTTAATGAATTAATTATACCAAGAATTTTTTTAAATTGTTTAAATATAAAATGTTGTTTTTTTTTTTTTTTTTAAATATTAAATAATATTTTATGTTACTGTAATGACAATTAGATTTAAAAAAAAAAAAAAAAAGAAATAATATCTCACTTCAAGCTATGGTAATAACAGTGAGTTTTTTTGCATTATGGTATATAATGATTTTAAAAAAATATATTATTTTAATTAATATATTTTGTCAATTAATTACAAGAAGTTTTTTTGCATTATGGTAATGACAATGATTTTTTTTTTTAAATAGAAAAAAAAAAAATTTCCTTTCTTTATGGTAATGACAACTATTTTTTAATATTAAATCATATCTTGTTTTATGTTTTGCTAATACTAATTTTGCATTATGGGACTGACAATGATTTTTTTTTAAATATTAAACATTATCTTGATTTTTGTTATGTAATGACAATTATTTAAAAAAAAAAAAATTAATAATATTTTAATTATATATTTTTCCCTTACGGTACTGACAATTTTTATAATATTAAAAAATCATATTTTATTTCATGTTACTCTAATGTCAATGAGGGTTTTTTGGATTACGGTAATGACAATAATTGTTTAAATATAAAATTTAAATTATTTTTTATTTTTTATTTTTTTTTAATATTATATAATATTTTATGTTACTATAATGACAATGGTTTTTTATTATTATGGTAATGTCAATGAGTTTTCTTAAAACATTAAATAATATCTCACTTCATGCTACAGTAATAATGAGTTTTTGTATTATGGTAATGACAAGGTTGGTGTTGTTTTTTTAAAATATTAAACTTTTTGTTTGTTTGTTTTAAATATTAAACCAAAATCTTATTAAACCAACATGGGCTGTTTTAATTTTCCTTATAAATACAGTTTTTGGGGTGAAATTTACTATGTATAAAGCTATTAGTATTTAGCCTCTGACTTACTTCTTTGTCAAACATCAAAACCCCAAGTTTGTGAAGACTGCAGGTGGCACAACACAGTACTTTATTGTTCAACAGACAAATAGTCTGAACATGACAGAATGTGTCAATTATTTATTCAGACTGAACAACACAGCCTGATTCAGGTCTAAAAATAGCCGCCATTGCGGCGGCAGAGAAAATGCTGACCCACTTCTGCTGAACATCAGAAACCAGAGACTCAAAACTTCAGAAGATACTTTTGAGGACGACAAATGGAAACGTACCACAGCAGCAAAGTAGATGGGCATGAGGGGATGGCAGGCCAGGAAGAAGTCGTACAACCGAACCACGTGACGGAAATCTGACAGCACGTGTCCGAACCAGGTGATGAGCCAGCTCAGGGCGAAAATGGTGCCGACCTCGGCTCTGCAAACGAAATAGAGACACTTATCTCAAAGTGAATTAAGAGCGCTGCTCATCAGTCTTTCAGGAGATGCTTTTAAAGTTACATAATAAAGACCAAACAGAAAAATCAATCAAACCAAACAAAAACGGGCGTCTACTCACTGCTGCATGAAGTCGTACACTTCAGGGTTGACCCTCTCGATTATGGGCATCAGGTAGTTCAGGATGTGTTTGGTGTTGTCCATAGTGGGGTCCATAAAATCCCTGTAATATAGGTAAGATGGATAAAAAATATCTATTAGACATTTAAAAAAACAAAAACAACATATTCTATAATACAGTAGCTGAAAAAATTATTTATTTTTTAAATTTATTTTTATCAAAAAAAAGTATAAATAAAATATGTATATACATTTTAAAGCTTAATAAATTGTATCTAGATTACATTTACTAAGAATTAAATAATATGTATTTTTCAGGTTAAATGAGTGCTAAAAATTATTTTTTTTTGGAGATTATTGTACTTAAACATTTATAAAATTATAAACATATTATAAATTAAATAATAATGAATATAATTCAAATTATAATTAATAAATTATATGTATATTTATATAACAAAATATAACAAAACATTAATGAGCTTAATTAAGTTCTATTAATATTCTATTTTATTTGATACATTATATGTAGACTGAATTTAATAATAGTTAAATAATAATAACAATAAGTGACTGATAAAAAACTGCACTTGGTTATCTTGAAAATTAACTTTATATATATATATATATATATTAAAATGTAATGAACATAATACATTATATGTAGATTATATTTATTAATAGTTAAATACTAATAGTAATATATTTTTGGCAGTACAGTAGTGAGAATGAGATTTTTTTAATACATTTATATTTTAAAAAATAAAATAAAATAAAAAATAATAATAACTATTATTATTATTATTATATTATTATTAATAATAATATATTTTTCACATTGCATGCAGATTATATTATCTGGAATAACCTGAACATTATGAAAATATATTTTAAATTATTTTAAGTGTAAATAAATAATAATGAATAGAATAATTACATAAACTAAATTATACTTTTAATAATTAAAAAATAATAATAATAACATATTTTTCACAAATTTCACAAATGAGTGATGGAAATTATATTTTTTTTTAAGTTGGAGGTAATTGCACTTGATATATATATATATATATATATACACATATATACATATATACATATATATATATATATATATCTTGTATTATTTAATAATAATTAAATAATGACAATATAAAAGGGCAAAGCCAAAGTAATATATTTTGGGGTTTTTAAAATGTATTTAAATGTACAAATATATTTTATTAATTTTATGGAAAGTATTTTATATTTTTTTATTGCTACAATTAAATTTAATTTAATTTAATTTAAATTAATTTTTTGTCATTGGCCCACCTGAGATGGTGAGTGGAGAGTTTCTCCACCAGGGCAGTGGCGAGTCGTTCCCCCAGCACCAGCAGGAAGGTCACCACGATGTCATGGTAACCCTGATAATAGTGCAGCTGAGGGTTTTTGACGAGCACCCGCAGGATAATGTCGATCAGCTCCTCCTGAAGGCCTTCCCGCTGCTCGTCCGGCATCCCTGCGTCCATTAAACACCGCAAACAAACAGAGAGAAGCTTAAAAATGAACCGAGACCAGCTGAAGATCCCGAAGAAGCAGCAGAGAGTCGTTCTGCTCACCTGGAGGGAAGCGTCTGAGGGATCTCTGAACATCTAGAAGCACTTGGTTGAAGTCCTTGTTATTGTCTCGATCGACCGGCTCTGGAAACAAAAACAAGATTTTTCTCTACATTGAATTTTCCATTTAGGTCTTACATTCAGGCATGTTGTTTTTCCCTTTATCAGCATAAATTAAGGTGCATACAACAAATTTTGAAAGATTTGCATTAATAATTTAACATTTAAATAAATAATTAAATTATATTTAAAAATTACAAATAGATTTTTTGTGTAAGGTAAATGCACTTGATTATCTTGAACAAAAATAAAATTACATAAATATTTTAAAATGTAAAAAAAAAAAAAACAATTATATTATATTTCATTAATCACATTTAGATTATCTTTGACAATAATTACATAATACAAATATATTTTTGAAATTACAGTGATCCATTATTTTATCAAAAAACAATGATAAATAATAAAAGATGAATAAATATTTTAAAATGTAAATAATTAATATAATTAAAGTAAATGTAGTAAATTATATGTGGATTAGATTTAGTAATAATTAATTATTAATATATTTTTCTCATTATAGTAATAAAAATTTGATTTTTTTTGTTGAAGGTCATTGCGTTTGATTATCTTGAACATTGTGAAAAGATATATGCATATATTAAAGAGAATTAAGTAACATAATTACATTATATTTAATGAATTTGTAGATTATATTTAAAAAGTATTCACATTAAATTTATGAGAATTACATTTTTTGAGTGAATTATCTTAATTGTCTTGAACATCATGAAAAGATGTACAATATAAATAATTAATATAATTAGTTATAAATTCTATGTAATTATATATGTAATAATTTAATTTAATTTTCAATTTTATTATTATTATTAGTAAATAAATGATACATAAATATGTAGATTATATTTTAAATAATTTAATAACAGTAATAACAATAATAATATATTTTTCACATTACAGTGATGAAAATGAGTGACCTGTACTTGATTATCTTAAACAAATAAAAGATGTATAAATATTTAAAAATGTAAATAATATTTAATATAATTGGAGTATATTTAATAAACTGTATGTAGACTAGAAATATTAATAATTAAATATAAATTTGTTTTACATTACAGTTGTGAAAATTATTTTTTAATGAAAATATGTATGAATATATTAAAAACAATTAATATGTATTATAATAAATTGTATCTAATAATTTAATTTTAGATCATATTTAATAATAATAAAAATATATATATTTTTTATTAATAATCTTTAACAATTGAATATTAATAATGACCATATTTTTCACATTATAGTGATGAGAATGAGATTTTTGGAGTAAATTATCTTGAACATTATAAAAACTTGTATAAATATTTTAAATGTAAATAAAATAATAATTAATATAATTAAATTATATGCAATAAAATATGTATAGATACATAATCTATACAATAAAAAACTAATCATTTATAATTTAATAATAATAATAATACATTTCTCACATTACAAAGATGAAAATGTCATTTTTTGTTGGATGAAATTGCATTAATTTATATTTATGTATGGTTTTTTTCCTCAAGAAGAGTCAGTTTACTTTGATTTCATATGGCTCTTACCTAGTTGCTCAGGTATGTTTTCTACAGACACGTTGAGCAGTCTGGGCCACACCTGCCGGCGGATCTCGTCGGTCAGCAGTCCTCCTTCACTGATGGCCATGCGTCTGAGAGCGGCCACATCCACGGGCGTCGTGTTCAGGGCCTGCGCGATCTCCGCCGTCTTCCTCTTCCGTCTGGACTCAGCATCTGTCAACATGACGAGCGCGGTCAGCACCTGAACACTGCACTATCACGGCCTAAACGCATCTCAGCAGAAAAGTTTGCCGGACATGGAGAAGTTGACTAATATCTGTCACCTTTCCCCTTTATTTGCTCAAGTGTTTTTGTCAAAACAGCTGTTCCCAGAGGGACGGGACATCTAAAAGACTTGATTGTTTTGGAAGGGAAGCATTTTGGTCTGGCACACAACATACAGTCACGTCCCAAACATCTGAAGCAGTCTGTGTTAGTAAAACAGATTTACAGCACTTAATGAGTGCACAGTCTGTTATGCCACACTTTTAAACATCTTATGGACAATAAGTCTTTCTAAAATGTTATGAATAGTGTTGAAGATATGAGAATAATGAGAAAATAATTCACAGAACACTCCCAGAGAAATAATCATGAGGCATTATGAAGCAGAAATTAATTATTCCCACACCCAGAGAAAAAATAAAAAAGTAAATAAATAAATTAATATTATATTTATATTTTAAATATAAATATAAATAAAACACAACTACAAAATAATTGTATAATTTAAATTTCTCTATATAATTTATATTAATGTTATTAACTGTATTTTTACATGTATCTATCTACTATCCATACGGAAAGATATTCATTTACATACATTATTTATATACATTATTTTTTAGTTTATATACATTTATATTATATATATATATATTTATATACATTTATATACATACCACACACGCGCACACACACACACACACACACACACACACTCACTATATATATATATATATATATATATGACACACACACACACACACACACACACATATATATATATATATATATATATATATATATAGCAAAATAGATAGATTCATTTATACTAATGTAATAATTAATTTACTAATTTATTTATTAATCTAAATACATTTATACACATATATACACAAAATATTTATAGCATAATATATAAAGGTAATTTATACAACATTAAAAATAATTTTAATTAATTTCTAAATCTAAATACATTTTTTTATTTATATTTCCAAAATCTCCTAAATATATAAATAAATATTATATATATATATATATATATATATATAAAAATAAAGATTTATACTAATTTAATCATTTAATTTACTAATTTATGTATTCATCTAAATATATTATTTATTTATATACATGCATAATATATAAATAAATATTATATATATATATATATACACAGCAAAATAAAGATTAATTCATACTAATTCAATAATTTAATTTACTTAATTTACAAATGTATTTATTAATCTAAATATATAATTTATTTATATACATGCATCAAGTCCTAAAATCCCCTAAATAAATATATTATATAATAAACAGAATAATGTGTGTATACTGTAAATATGTGTTTGTCTGTATATATATATATATATATATATAAAATACATATTTATATACATTTATCAATTTCTAAAATCCCCTAAATAAATATAATAATGTGTGTGTATATTGTAAAAATTCTTAGATCTATCGATCTATATATATCTATCTATATCTATCTATCTATCTATATATATAAAGTAAACAAATATATGTAGTGTATGTTTGTATCATACTGTGTAATTTTTCTATATGAAGAGTTAATTTGCAAAAACATCTAACTCCATTTATAACAATTTTCAAAAATCATGATTTTTTTCTATTCTGCATTCGAATTTCTCTTAATCAAGCTGCAATAAAACACAATAAAAACATGATTTTTGAACATTTTAAAAAACTGAGTGATCTGTTTTTGCAAACAACTAAACTCTTCATACATTCACATAGATTTGTACATACTGCATGTATTATAATACTGTAAATGTAGTTATATTTACATTTTGTCCTTCTGACAAATTTTCTTATATCTTCTTGTGTTATATGTCTATTTTTACGTAGCACAAATTAAACGCCCCTTATTTCAATCCCATAAAGTATCTATGAAACTCCAGTAACAGCTGTAATAGCCGTAACAGCTCAATCGACCGTTAAAGTGAAGCAGCCAAATCTCCCATCATGTCCCAGATGAACTCCTCAATAAAACACACCTTGTTTCCCGAGTCCGTTGAGCGGGGAAGAAGCTCCGACACTCCGTGACTTCTTCAGATTCATCCTGTCGCTAATGTCTGTCTCTTCAGATCCAGCTACATCATTTTATCTCACTGAAATGCGGACAGCGGACGGGCTAACAGCTAAAGGCCACATCATCTCCTTCAGGCCCGCGTTAGCTGGATAAACTCATGGCACGTAAAAATCATCTGTCTCTCGGGTCCGTTTTTACTCATGACAAGCGTTTTAATTCAGTGCGATCCGCCCAACCGAACCGGCATCTCCGCGCCTCTTTTGTGTCATTTCATGGGAATCGCTTCAGAAGCTCCAGCTGTACCATCATCTGGGTTGATGTTTACGTGTGAGCGAGGGATTATGGGAGTTGTAGTTTCATTGGCTCAGGAAAAAGGCGGCGTAGCAGCAACCCTTCAAAATAAAAGTCACATCAGTAAAACTTAATAAACACAGACACACAACAATAAACGTTAAAAATAACTGTTTTTGTTGTACTCCCTTAGAAATCGACTGTTGCGCCTAGAGAACGTACTTATTAAACACACAACACAAAAATACATTTGAACTATGTACAAATATTATGATTAAAAGAAATAAATAAAACACATAATTTTATCATTCAGCCAAGTGCAGTCGAAGATAGTCGGTGTATATCCAAGTACTGCTCACTGCAGAGCCGAATGGCTTCCAGCTCCCCCTCTCTGGATGTCCAGCTCCACCTCTGTGTGAACTAATGGGTGGAGTTAAGTTTAGGATAGGGTAAGGGGTAGGGTTAAGGTGTGGTTAGGTGTTTATCTCCACCCATTACCTCCAGCGAAGGGGAGCTGGAGGTCCAGCTCCTCCCATCTGGCTCTGCAGCGAGCACCCTCTCTATATATGTGACCCTCTAACACTGTTGCCACGGGTTGTTTTTTGTGTCTGCAGATTGAAGCGACCCCAAGGTAATATTTAGCCCCTGGAATGCTAATTGGACCAGGGGAAACCAGCCACAAATGTGTATTTTACCCCCAGGAAAGTGATTTTTAACCCCTCTCAAGACGCAACTGGGCAATTTTTGGGCTAGTTTTGAGTAGCAGTTGGGCAGGTTTTGTTGTGAAAACCTGGCAAAACTGGTCATACGGGGCCAAAGTTATCAATTTTTCTTTTATGCCAAAAATCAGCAGGATATTAAGGAAAAATCATGTTCCATGAAGATATTTTGTTATTTTTCTACTGTAAATCAAAACTTCATTTTTGATTAGTAATATGCTTTGCTTAAAACTTAATTTGACAACTATTAAGGCGATTTTCTCAATAAGTTGGTGTTTTTGCACCCTCAGATTTCAGATTTTCAAATAGTTGTATTTCAGCCAAATATTGTCCTATCGTAACAAATATACATCAATGGAAAGCTTATTTAGTCAGCTTTCATGTGATGTATAAATCTCAATTTCAAAAATTGCCCCTTATGTCTGGTTTTGAGGTCCAGGGTCACATATATTTAATAGTTTAACAAAACTTTTATTTTGAAATGTCGTTTCAAAATACCTTCATATATATTGTCCCTCCGCGCTTTCCGTATGTTTTCAAGATGCTTGTCATGTGAATCCAGGGCTTGTCAAAACGTTTAGAGAAAATTGACTTTATCAAATGAACATATTTTATTTTCGATTACAATAAATAGTCAAAATGCTCTCCCGGTTATTAAAAGAGCACCAAGCGAAACAAAACGAAAGGAAAGAGTTACAAGGTATGTGTTTCTGCACCGATTAGCTCTAACAGGCCCTTTAATATAATATCAAATGTAAAGGCAAAGACTCAGCTTAACATTTGTCTGTTAAATATATTTAGGAACATTTAAGAAAAGATGGAGTTGATATATTGTTATAAAGAATAAAATTCGCTATTCATTTGCATTGGAGTCGCAAATCTTGTTTTTAGTAATTTCCTGTTTAATTTAGTTACTGACGTTGCTTGTATTTAATGACTACGGAAATAAGTAAATGTAAGAATAAATTATTTATACAATTAATTAATTTAATTAACTGTAAACGAACAAACTGTTATTAAGCAAAGATTCAATAATGGTGTACACACATTACATATTGAACTTTTTTCTGTCAACCGCCCTAAACAAATCAAAACAACCTCAACTGATATAAAATATATTCTTGATAAATGCTTCTATATGGTACAGAAAGACGAAGACGAGAGGCCATAGCTGCCGCAACATGTTTAACAGAAGCCCTGGTGGACCATCTCAATGTAGGGTGAGTTGGATACGTTTTATATGTTCATAAAAGTGCACAGGATTATATGGTCAGTTCATGTGATCACAGTGGTCATAATCCCAGTCTTTGTGAGGACATGATGATGAAATTCTGGGAAAGCAGCTTAGAGTTGCATGGTTGGATGCAACAGAACATTGTTCTTGCAACAGACAAATTTATGCAAACAGCACAGTTCAAAAAAACACAAAAATAGTTCACCCAAAAATGAAAAATTGCTGAAAATGTACAGTAATCACCCTCAGGCTATCCAAGGATCCACTGCATTGAATGGGTGCCGTCAGAATGAGAGTCCAAACAGTTGATAAAAACATCACAATAATCCACAAGTAATCAAAACAACTCCAGTCTATTCAAGATGTAGATGAGTGTGTTTCTTCATCCGATTTGGAGAAATGTAGCATTGCATCACTTGCCCACCAATGGATCCACTGCATTGAATGGGTGCCGTCAGAATGAGAGTCCAAACAGTTGATAAAAACATCACAATAATCCACAAGTAATCAAAACAACTCCAGTCTATTCAAGATGTAGATGAGTGTGTTTCTTCATCCGATTTGGAGAAATGTAGCATTGCATCACTTGCCCACCAATGGATCCACTGCACTGAATGGGTGCCGTCAGAATGAGAGTCCAAACAGCTGATATAAACATCATGATAATCCACAAGTAATCAATACAACTTAAGTCCATCAGTTAACATCTTGTGAAGCCAAAAGCTGCATGTTGGTAAGAAAAAAGCTCAACATTAACCACGTTTTTAACTTTAAGCCGTCGCTTCAGTATAATATGAAGTCCTCTGTTCATAGTATATCTGAATCAGGAGAGAAATATACACAGATTAAGCACTATTTACAGTCCAAGACAGTCCCAAATAAATATGTTGGTGGATTTTGATGTGAAAGGACGACAGGAGATGGACTTTTTCACTGGAGGAAGTGTTATTATGGATTATGGACTCATTATGGACTCAAAAAACAATAGTTTTAAGTTAAAAACGCCTTCATGATGGATTTGTTTCTTACAAACATGCAGTTTTCACTTCATAAAATGTTAAATGATGGACTGCAGTTGTGTGGATTACTTGTGAATTATTATGATGTTTTTATCAGCTGTTTGGACACTCATTCTGACGGCACCCATTGACTCCAGAGGATCCTTTGGTGAGCAAATGATTTAATGCTACATTTCTCCAAATCTGTTCTGAAACAAACTCAACTACTTGGATGGTGTGATGGTGAATACATCTTCAGCAGATTGTCATTTTTGGTTGAACTAGTCCCTTAAGACATTGTAATGTATAAATAATTTTTGTTCAGGGTGGCACAGGCGTACGTCAACCAGCGCAAACTGGACCATGAGGTGAAAACGCTGCAGGTTCAGGCCAGTCAGTTTGCCAAGCAGACGGCGCAGTGGATCAACATGGTGGAGAACTTCAACCAAGCCTTAAAAGTACACAAGCTTTTTTTAGATATTTATTCATATTGGATTAAAATGATGGCAAATTTAGTGCAGATTTAATGGCGGATTATTCCCTTACAGGAAATCGGAGATGTGGAGAACTGGGCACGAAGTATTGAGATGGACATGCGGACGATCGCCACAGCTCTTGAGTATGTGCACAAAGGCCCGGTTCAGCCTGCGTCTTCATGAGCGGACGGACTCTGAAACGCTTGCGTTTTTCTTCCACTAGTTGGTGAAACTTGGACACTTGTTATTAGAGACATCTGTGTCTCGTTTATTCCAGTGAAGAGTTGCTGGAACAGCTGTTTGGTTCTTTTTTGGTTCATTTTTATTTACGTTTTGCATAATAAAAACTATCTATTGTGCTATAACTGCTATTTGAGCATTTTATATCACTTTTACCACCATTTAAGTTACGTGGTACACCTGCACAGATTTGCATTAAGGGTTGCCAGGTTTTCATCACAAAACCGCGCCTAATTGCTACTCAAAACTAGCCCAAAACAAGCCCGATTGCATTTGAAGGGGGGTCCCCCTGGTAAATTCGCATTTCAGGGGCTAAATATGACATTATTTGGATCGCTTCAACCTGCGGACATCAAAAACTACCCACAGCAACAGTGTAAAGTAGCCCAATTCCGCGGGAAAACCACACAATGTGTTTTGACCAATGTTCGACCAAGTGTTTTCCATTCAGTCTCAGTAATGAACATATAGTACCAGGATTACCAATTTTCCCTGCTGCTTTTTCGTTTTTATGGACGTAACAGTAAGCTAAAATAGATTTTATACGTTTTTGTGGGATTTGACGGTTTGTTAATTTTACTTAACCCATGTTAAGCCAGGCACACACTGTGACGCTACATAATCCACATTTACAACAAGGGCTTTCAGCTTTAGGATTAACATAAGGAGAAAGAGTAAAACATAAAACTAAAAAAATGAAAAGTAAGAGCAGATTGTGGCAGTTTTAAGTCTAGACATGCCAGATTTCACATGTTTGCTCTATGGGACGCCATTAGATATTGTGTCAGGTCTTAAAGACTGTTTTCACGATGATTTGTACGCATATACACTACCAGTCAAAAGTTTTTGAACAGTAAGAAGTCTCTTCTGCTCACCAAGCCTGCATTTATTTGATCTAGAGTGCAGCAAAAACAGTTCAAATTTGAAATATTTTTACTATTTAAAATAACTGTTTTTTATTTGAATGTATTTTAAAATGTAATTTATTTTTTATTTTTAGCATCGTTACACTGTAAAAAATAAAAAACACAATTTGTTGAGTCAGCTTAAAATAATTTGTTACCCTGCTGCTTTAAAATTTTGAGTTCAGTCAACTAAAATAAGTTTAGTCAACTTGAAATGTTAAGTTGTACTAAGTAACAACTTAGATATTTGTGTTTGCTAAACTTAACAGATGGGTAAGTAACCCAGCTGCCTTAAAATGTTAAGTTGATTCAACTCAAATATCTAAGTTGTCACTTAGTATATTTTAACATTTCAAGTTGAATAAACTTTTTTGAGTTGACTGAACTTAAAATTCTAAGGCAGCTACAAATTATTTTAAGTTGACTCAACAAATTGTTTTTTACAGTGTACTCCAGTCACATGATCCTTCAGAAATCATTCTAATATTCTGATTTGCTGCTCAAAAAACATTTTTTATTATTATTATTATGTTAAAAACAGCTGAGTAGAATTTTTCAGGTTTCTTCGACAAATAGAAATTTCAGAAGAACAGTATTTATCTTAAATCAAAATCTTTTGCAACATAAATGTTTTTATCATCACTTTTGATCAATTTAAAGGATCCCTGCTAATTAAAAGTATTATTTTCTATCATTTCTTTCCCAAAAAAAATTTAAAATTATACTGAATCCAAGCTTTTGAATGGTATAGTGTATAATGTTACAAACGCTTTTTATACCGGACAAATCAAGAATCCTAAAGAAATGTACACTGTTTTAAATATCGATAATGATAATAATAATCAAAAATGTTTTTAAACAGCAAATCAGCATATTAGAATGATTTCTGAAGGATCATGTGACACTGAAGACTGGAGTAATGATGCTAAAAATTTAGCTTTGAACACAGGAATAAATTATGTTTTAAAATATATTCAAACAGAAAGCAGTTATTTTAAATAGTAAAAATATTTCACAATTTTACAGCTTTTGCTGTACTTTGGATCAAGTAAATGCAGGCTTGGTGAGCAGTAGAGACTTGTTTAAAAAAATCTTACTGTTCAAAAATCTTTGACTGGTTTAAACAGGATTTAAACAGGATTAATAAAGAAACTAAAACCATTAAAAAAGTTCCACACACACACACACACACACACACACATATATATATATATATATACACACATAAATAACAATAGAAACCACAAAAAGTACAATTACAAAAACCTAAAAATTTTAATTAAATAATTAATAAAATTACTGATAAAACTATAATCTGATAATAGTATATTTTACCTTGTGTTACTGTTATTAACTTTAGCATTTTTTTTTAATAAGTACTAATATTCCACGTAGTCTCTCCATCATTGTGAGGTCATCAAAACGTCATGTCTATTCAACAAAAATAGCAACTTTTTAAAGCTGCTCTAGTCAAAAATGTCACAATATCACATCACTGGACGCTCCTGTCATTGTTCGAAGTTTCCTGTCAACCTTCCAAAAACGTAATTTGATCAGCCTAAAAATAAAGCGAATTGGCATGATTCTCCTTAAAAGTTCCTCCCAGCCCAGCTATTTGTGGATCACGCTTACACAAGCACACAAAAATGGTCGAACAGCAATACAGCGAGATTGGAGATTAGAAATTGCGGCCCTCTCTGAGAGGATCAGCTTTAGGGATAAATCTGAGGCGCAAACCCACTTCAGATCACTCACTGAACGCGCTCAAGACCTCCAGCTCCAGAGCCAAGAAGGGAAAAGTAAGTCTGCTAACTGACTACTACTTCAACTGCAAACAGAATTTCGTATTTTTAACCTCAATGAGCAATTAACATTTATTCAAATGTGTGTTTAAGTATTTTTATATAGAAAAAGGGAATTAATTGGCTTTAGATTTCTCTTTTAAAATTACAAACAAGGTTTTACCAAACATTCTGACTTGCGAACATAAAATGTATTCATTTTAAAGTATTAATCAGGTTTGATGTCATGTGATTTTTGATAAGAATAGTCATTTCTTTAACATATATAACAAATTATGTTGATAATTAAGGACTTACATATAAAATAAATATTTTTTTTTGAAGTATGGTATGATTGATTTAGAAGTTTCAGTTAAAAGTAACTAAGATTCTACAGCAATTTTTACGTCACATCATCTAAAAAATAATTATAAAATATTATATGTATACAAAGCCCTGTTTGTTTGATAATTCATTAGCGTACATTCCTCAAAACAATGTGCATATAGAAGCTTAAATGGCTAGTTTTGTCCAATTCGTTATGTGGTAACAGAGATGAATCCTCAACCTTTCTCTTTGCTAATTAGTCCCTGTAGCTAATAGGTTTTAAGCTTTGAGAAGCTTATAGCGTTTCGGTGGTGCTGGATTTTCAATTTTACAGCATTCTCTAAACCTTTACGCTGATACCACAGTCTCCCTTTGTTTTATAAGAGCCTTAGCTCAAGATTTCTCATGTGCTCTGAAAAAAATGACAGTGTTACGTATGTTAGCGCCCTGTGACTACATAATCTAAAACCGGGGTGAAGCTGTGTAAATAGGTCAATAATATTCAGAAAACCACCAAATACCATATGTGACCCTGGACCAGTCATAAAGGTTCATTTTTTAAAACTGAGATTTATACTAGAATAAATAAGCTTTCCGTTGATGTATGATTTGTTATGATAGGACAATATTTGGGTGAGATACAACTATTTGAAATACTGGTATCTGAGGGTGTAAAAAAAATCTAAATATTGAGAAAATCGCTTTTAAAGTTGTCCAAATGAAGTTTTTAGCAATGCATATTACTAATCAAAAATTAAGTTTTGATATATTTACGCTAGGAAATGTACTAAATATCTTCATGTAACATGATCTTTACTTAATATTCTAATGATTTTTGGCATAAAAGAAAAATCGATAATTTTGACCCATACAATGCATTTTTTGGCTATTGCTACAAATATACCCGAGCTACTTAAGACTGGTTTTATGGTCCAGGGTCACATTTTACATAATTTTAACATATCAGTTTTACTATTTCTGAGTCAATTTGTGGAATAAAATATAAAAAAAGCATAGTTTTTCAGGCCAAACTGATTTGTTTAAACGTTTTACCAAATTTACCATTTAATGATGGTTTTACTTGCTATAGACGCAGCCAAATCAAGCAATAATAGATATGGGTGTGTAATTCAAACATTAATTTTAATTAAAGAAATTCTACAAACACATATGCCATAGTTTATCGTTATAAAATAGTTAGAACTTTTTAGAAATATGTAGAATATTTTATTTGAATATTTAAAGAAATTTCTGTGTATTTTATACAAGTTCAAAATACCTTTTTTAACTGGTGTCTGATTATGGTGCCTCTCGTGGTGTTTTAAGGAATTGCACCTTGACGTTATATAATTACACCTGCATTGTTGTGTTTTGTTTTTCTTTTACGTCATTGGCATTCTACCAAAAAGGAACTGTTTACAAAACATCTTCACAGAATCACTCAGGAGCCAGAAACGATGTACGAGTACTTGAGGTAAGAACGTGTTTGACTAGAATACAATCAAAACAACCACACAAACCAACAAAACTCATAAATATGCCATTTTTGTGGTTACAGTAACAACTGTACGTGCACACACGTCTTGGGTGCGTTTGTGCTGCTGTGGATTCTGGTGTGGTTCTACCGGGACAACCTTGAGATCACCAAAGTTTCGGAGAAACATGTTTTTGTAACCGGCTGCGACTCTGGATTTGGACATCTACTGTGTAAACGCCTGGACAAACGTGGTTTCCACGTCCTAGCTGGGTGTCTTACGGAAAAAGGCGCGGATGATCTGAAGAGGGCGACTGGACCTTTCCTGAAGACGTGCATCTTGGACGTGACCAGCAAGGCCAGCATTCAGAAAGCTTTGGAATGGACCAAAAAAGAAGTTGGAGATAAAGGTGTGTTTCAGGTGAGATCTCTGAGTTAGTTTTAGAAACATGCTTGACATCTTCGTTCCCAACTTTCTAGGACTTTGGGGTCTCGTGAACAACGCCGGACGCTCGCTTCCCATGGGTCCATCGGAGTGGATGAAGATCGAAGACTTCGAAAGCACGCTCAAAGTCAACATGACTGGCGTGATCGAGATGACCATGAACTTCTTCCCTTTAGTCAAAAAAGCCCGTGGACGAGTGGTGAACGTGGCGTCAGTGTTGGGAAGAGTGGCAGCTAACGGCGGAGGGTATTGCATCTCAAAATTCGCAGTGGAGAGCTTCTCAGATTGTCTCAGGTATCACACTTCAGTGAAGACATTGACAGTATTTAGCCGTTTCAACCACCTCTACCGTCAGTCTTTATAGAAAACATCTTGATGTGATTTCAGGAGGGACATCCAGAATTTTGGGGTCAATGTGTGCATCATCGAACCTGGTTTCTTCAAGACACAGGTGACCAGCTTGGACCCTATAGAGAGGGAACTTCACCGTCTCTGGAACCAACTGACCCCTGAAGTGAAGGAGAGTTATGGAGACAAATACTTGGATAAATGTATGTTATTTACACCAACAGCTACCATTTTCTCCAAATAAATGCTCCATGGTGCAATAGAAGAACTGTTTTTGGTTTCCCAAGAACAGTTCTTGAAAGAACCATAGTGTGAAGACCATAAACTAAAGAAACTACAATATAACCTTTTGTGCACTGAAAAAGTTGCATGGATTTAAAAGGTTCTTTATGGAACCATCAAGGAACCATTGAAGGTTCAATAAAGAATCTTTATTTTTCTTTGTCTTTCCAGACATCAAGATCCAGAGGCTGATCATGAACACCATATGCGACTCCGACCTCAGTAAAGTGACCAGTTGCATGGAACACGCCCTTCTGGCCGTCCACCCAAGAACACGCTACAGCGCAGGCTGGGATGCCAAGCTCTTGTGGATCCCCTTGTCTTACATGCCGGCTTGTGTTGTAGATATTGCGCTGAAGCTGGTGTTGCCAAAGCCTGCAAAAAGTGTCTAGATTTGGAAGTAATTTTAGGCAAGATGCTTTTAACTCGTACCTTTTATTCCTCTATCACGATACACTGGATGACGCTTTGTTTTGGGGTCTAATTAAGTAACTAGAGTTTACAAACACTATGTGTCTGTAAATTTAATAGTGTATTTATGATGCAAAGTTATCTGGTAACTGGACACTATCAGTAATTTTGTATATTTATGAACCATTAAGCAAAGTAGTTGAAGGGATAGCTTACCCAAAAATGAAAATTCTGTAATTAATTACTCACCCTCAAGTCGTTCCAAACCTGTAAAACATTTATTCATCTTCGGAACGCAAATTACAATATTTTTGATGAAATCCAAGAGCTTTCTGACGCTGACAGCAATGTAACTGAAATGTTCCCAGGCCTAGAAACGTAGTAAGGACATCGGTAAAACAGCTACAAGTTTCACTACTTTTTTTCTACTGTTTTACCAATGTCCTTACAACGTTTCTGGGCCTGGGAACATTTCAGTTACGCTGCTGTCTATGGAGAGTCCGAAAAATATCAGAACGACATGAGGGTGATTAATTAATGGCAGAATTTTCATTTTTGGGTGAACTATCGCTGTAAAATGTGCCTTGAAAATGCATCACCAGTTTGTGCCTGATGCTCATCTAACATAGATGTTTGGCTAGAGTGACTTTTGTGTTATATTTGTATGGAACTGTCAATTACTGGTTTGTAGGCAAATGAAATTCAACTGTATTAATAAAATTCAATAAATGTTATAAGAGCATCATCTGTGCATCAATCTCTTCTCAGAAAGAAAAAACCTCCCTAAATCAGCATATATGCCAGTTTACTGGTTCCAGCTGAATTTGCCTTAAAAACATCTTTGACTGGTTTTCGTCCTTGTGTTTTTCTCAATACTGCTTGAATGGCATGATCTTCCACCGTCTGGTGAGTTAAGACAAATTCCCTATAATTTAACAACAAATACTTATAATACAATAAACAGGAATTGTTCATTAAACAGTGTGTCCTATTACGAATGAATTATTAAACCGATTCTTAAATTAGCAAAAGTCGCACGTGACAGAACGCAGTAGATTGTTTACCTCTTAGTCACGTCATCGATATAAATAAAGATTAAATATATACATTTACCTCATATTTTATACATTTATATTATTTAATTCCTTGGTATCTTCTTTTCCGCTGGGGGTGGAAGTTGCCAGAAGACTGGAAATCACGGAGCTTCTCTCTTTTTACCTCAGTAGATCGTTTTAATGAAACAAGGCGTAGACGTGAACTTAAGTTTATAAATAGTGGTCGACCGATATATCGCCATATCGATATCTGGCATTTTTTAAATATCGGCGTTGGCCGATTAAGTTTTTCTGTTTGGCCGATGTGTTCGAGGCGGACTTCTATTTTGACGGCGTTGAGAACGGCAGCGCCAGAGCGCACAGTGCTCACATTCTCCCTCTTCATTGTTCGTTGTCGTCATTTAACAGTTCTGCCTAATACGTATAGAAGTCTAACAAATGAATTAAAAGGTATACAGAAAGTATTATAACGATTGCTTTTATCTTATTAGTAATAGAAAGGCAAACATTATAACACTTTCTCGTTCGCCGTCAGCATTCAGCAATACGCATATTATTTAAACAGACCTAAATGACTGATGAACACTTAATTTCACAAATCTTGCAGACTTAGTCGAATCCAGCTGAGAGATCTTGTGAAGTGTGCATTTGTATTCAGCTTCAGCTTCACTGGAGACGCGCGATCAACTTTAAACTCGTGATTTTAAACTATGCTGCGCTTTATGCATTTGCGCAGTCATATGCATGTAATTATTAGTGTGTGCTGCATGTAAAATGAGTGTTACCTTGGCTTTTGTTTAAAAAAATATGATTTCCAATGCACACAAACTTGCCAGATTACCGAATGCCCTGTTGGTTATTTTTGTTTGTATATTTTAAACTATTTATTTATGAAAAATATTGTAATAGAATTATAGAGTCAGGAAATTATCTAAAGTATAAGTATGTTTATTTTACACATTTATTTTTAATATAATTAATTTTCATATTATTTTAAGTTTCTCAAAGATTAAAATAAAAAAAAAAATCTAAATATGAATTATAATTAAAATTAAAAAAATATACTTATATATATATCGGTCATCGGCCACCCTGCTCTCTAAGATATCGGCATCGGCGGTCAAAAAAACAATGTCGGTTGACCACTACTTATAAACGTCTCAAAAATGCTGTCTTAACATCATGACATGAAGTCACTTCTTTCCCCGATGTTTTAACACTGAAAGTTATCAAGTAATCTGTGACCGAACTTTCAGTCTACATTAGTGTTGATAAAGTGGCGCTCACCTGTTGACATGCCTCAAAACAAACCAGTGGCGCCAGACTCTAGAGACTGATATCTGCAACATGACATAGTTTGAATTCCCCTTTTAACGCATCAAACTTTCTTTTACGTCATTGGCATTCTACCAAAAAGCAATTGTTTACAAAACATCTTCAAAGAATCACTCAGGAGCCAGAAATGATGTACGAGTACTTGAGGTAAGGACGTTTCTGATTATAAACCAAAATTAAACAAAACAAACAAACAAAAACAAAACAAAACAGATATGTCAATTTTGTATGCATTTTGTGCTTACAGTAACAACTGTACGTGCATACATGTCTGGGGTGCTTTCGTCCTCCTATGGGTTCTGATGTGGTTCTACTGGGACAACTTGGAGATCAC
This sequence comes from Labeo catla, assembly GCA_012976165.1. NCBI lineage: Eukaryota > Metazoa > Chordata > Actinopteri > Cypriniformes > Cyprinidae > Labeo > Labeo catla. Next base: position 22,214 of record VONZ01002426.1, read on the forward strand.
CAAGGTTCACCAAGAAACATGTTTTTGTAACTGGCTGCGACTCTGGATTTGGACATCTACTGTGCAAATGCTTCGACAAACGTGGCTTCTGCGTTCTAGCCGGGTGTCTCATGGAAAAGGGTACAGATGATCTGAAGAGGGCCTGCATCTTGGACGTGACCAGCATGGCCAGCATTCAGAAGACTTTTGAATGGAATTTAAAGAATAAGTCCACTTTCAAAACAACAATTTACAAATAATGTACTCACCCCTTGTCATCCAAGATGTTCATGTCTTTCTGTCTTCAGTCGTAAAGAAATTATGGTTTTTGAGGAAAGCATTTCAGGATTTTTCTTCATATAATGGACTTCAATTGTGCCCCCGATTTTGAACTTCCGAAATGTAGTTTAAATCAGCTTCAAAAGGCTCTAAATGATCCCAGCGAAGAAGAAGAGTCTTATCTAGCGAAATGATCTGTCATTTTTTAGAAAAATAAAAATTTGTATACTTGTTAAGCACAAAAGCTCATGTAGCACAGGCTCTCGGATGCGCGTCCACGGGTCGTTCAAGAACGATTCGTTCCTTTTGAACGAATCTTTAATGTGACTCATGAAGAACGAGTCGTCTCGGAAAGTGATTCGTTCAGTCACGCATGTGCAAAATCCTATTAGTTTCTGTACTGGAATTAGTTCACCTGTTTCGAGTCTTTGGGTTTTTCAAGTCATTCGTTCATCTTATGGGGCTGTCACGTGACGCTGATTTTACTAAAATTAACGAAATGACTCGAAAAAAGATTTGTTCATTTTGCTGAATGAGACTCAAAGGTCCGAGTCGATAAAATGATCCGAACTTTCTATCACTACTACAAATCACATCTAAGTTCATCGTCTGTGTACTCCGGCTAAAAAAGGTAGAGTATGGCGAAAAACTCCATCTTATTTTCTCCTACAACTTCAGAATCGTCCGACACATTGTACCTTTTTGTTTGTAAACAGTGTTTGACTTACTTGCACTTTCTTAGTCTTTGCGCGTTCGCTTTGTAAACACTGGGTCTGTAGATCCGGCTACGTTCGGCGTGACCTTTCGACATGATTCAATAGTGCGTCGTGAACACGCATGCCAGAACTTGTGCTACATGAGCTTTTGTGCTTAAAAAGTATACAAATTTTTATTTAAAAAAAAAAATGACTGATCGTTTCACTAGATAAGACCCTTCTTCCTCGGCTGGGAACATTTAGAGTCCTTTGAAGCTGCATTTAAACTACATTTCAGAAGTTCAAAATCGGGGGCACAATTGAAGTCCATTATATGAAGAAAAATCCTGAAATGCTTTCCTCAAAAACCATAATATCTTCATGACTGAAGACAGAAAGACATGAACATCTTGGATGACAAGGGGGTGAGTAAATTATTTGTAAACTGTTGTTTTGGAAGTGGACTTCTCTTTTAATAAATGTTATAAGAATGTGTGCACCAATCTCTTCCCAGAAAGAAAAAAAACCCTCCTTAAATCAGCATATATGCCAGTTTACTGGTCCCAGCTGAAATTGCCATAAAAGCATTTTGACTGGTTTTCGTTGTTGTTGTTTTTTTTTCAATGCTGTTTGAAGGTCATAATCAAAGACAAATTCCATTTAATTTTAACAACAAAAAAACCTTCTTAGTAATTATTCATTAAACAGTGTGTTGCATGACGAACGAATTATTAAACCGAAACCGTTTTCCCTCTGATTCCTAAGTTATACCCTTTAGTCACGTCATCGATCTAAATAATCATTAAATATATACATTTATCTCATATTTTATACATTTATACTATTTAATTCCATGGAAACTCATTTTCCGCTGGAGTAGAAGTTGTCACGGAGCTTCTCTTTTTTACCTCAGTAGGTCGTTTGAATGAAGTAAGTCGTAGACGTGAATTTAAGCTTATAAACGTGCTGTCTTAACATCATGACATTAACTCACTTCTCCCCTCGATGTTTTAACGGTGAAAGTTATCCAGTAATCTGTGACTGAACTTTAAGGCTACGTCAGTGTTGATAAAGTGCCTCTTGCCCTTACCGGATTCCACGCGCACCTGTTGACGTGCCTCAAAACAAACCAGCCGCGCCAGACTCCGGAGACCGTTAACTGCGACACGGAATAGTTTGAATTCCCCTTTTAACGCTTCAAACTTCAGATTTTTTCTTATGAGAAACTGGAAAATGATTTCTTTCCGGACCCTACGACTGCCTAATATCGGAGTTCTTGGCTTACTAGCGAAAGACATCGCAAAAAAAAGCTCAACGTGTCAGAATGTGACAAAGAGGTCGTTTAGTTTATCTTCACGGATTCACTCGAGTCAAGAATTTATCGCTCCTGCATCCGCGGATAAACCTAATTCGAAAAAGTAAGTCATTTTCAAAATAGCAGGATATCTAAAAATAGTAACGCATATGTTTAAAAAAAAATAGTTAACTAAAATACAGTGTTTGGTGGTAGTATGTGTAATTTTATTTTATCAAAACAGACTCGTGGCCAATAAAGGTCTGTTCTCTGGACTAGAGGACTTGCTTTTCTACACTATAACTGAAGGAGCAGAAAAAGTTCCTGTATCTCATTTCATCGCTGTGAGTTTATTCATAGACACATACACACACAAACATATCTAATAAGGATTGACCTAGATTTTAAAATCTTTGCACTAGCAGTTTTTTAAGTCTGCTAACTATACAATATGACTGTATATGGAAAACAGCTGGAAGCTGCCATATTTACTCATTTTATGCATGATATAGGCTCAGTTACTATCAGCCCCCATACATGTTTCCTCTGACATCTGATTTGTTCATGAGAAGGCTAGGCCAAAACACACAAACCCTTATCCAGAATTTGTTGAACTGGTTTGTGTCATTGGTTATGCAATCATTCAATAAACAGTAAATAAACATAGTATAAATTAGATTTCTAGTTTAGATAGATTTTCTTCATGTTTGTTTGAGTATTGTATATTTATAGAGTCTTTTTGTTTACATTTATGTACACTATTGTTTATTTAATGCTTGCGCAACAAATGCAAGGCATTGCACGAAGAATGATTGTGAAAACACCAAACGGTATTTTCTCCATATTACAGGCAGTGAAAAGCACTGGCCTTCTGACCTCTGACCCCAGATTGCGCGAATGCATGAAAAAGATTCGCAAAGCTGTCCGGGAATCAGCCGGGGAAGTCATGATGGACCGTGAGCTGTTCCGAAAGTTAGTATTTGACGAAGTCAGACAATACAGATTTGCAAGTCCTGCTCATAATGAATATTTACTACAAAAAATTCTAACATTGTCACAGGTGTGTGGGTGGCAACATAGTCCTGCTGAGTCTCGCTTTCAGACGTAAGTTTATCATTCCAGAATTCGAGGCGTTTGTGGACGACATCAATCATATTTTCTACACATCAAAACACCAACACGCTGGACAGGTATGGGAACTGTATTTCAAATTCATTTCCCTTACTTATTTGTGAAGTTTGCCTCACTTGGAAACTTTTTTTTAGGTTGCAAAATACATTCCCCATCTAACCAAGTTTAGTCCTGATCTTTGGGGCGTCTCTCTCTGCACAGTCGATGGTCAAAGGTAAATAGATAAAGCCGAACCCAACTTTTCTAAAATATGAAAATGGTTTTTAAATCGCATCTTGGATTTCAGACACTCAGTGGGCGACACAAAGGTGCCGTTCTGCTTGCAGTCGTGCGTGAAGCCGCTGGAATACGCCATTGCGGTACACGAGCACGGCACGGAGCGCATTCACCGTTATGTGGGGAAGGAGCCCAGCGGATTTAAATTCAACAAACTCTCCTTAGACGAAGAAGGTGGGTGGGAAAATGTCATAGATTATTATTATCAAATGAGTTACCTACAACATCTTATTTGTTTCTGCTAAACAATAATCAGTTAAAGAAATCGAGTATTTAATTTCATTTTTAAAAAATTAAATAAGCTGGTTTTCTGTTCTTAGATAAACCTCACAACCCCATGGTCAATGCTGGAGCAATTGTCATCAGTTCACTTATCAAGGTAAACAATGAAGTTTATTTTTTAAGAATAATGTAACAGTTAGAATTGAACAGTGAGATTTTTTTATGTTTTTGAAAGAAGTTTCTTCTGCTCACCAAGCCTGCATGTATGTGATCCAAAGTACAAAGTTTTGAAATATTTTTACTATTTAAAATAACTGTTTTCCATTTAAATCAGGGCTGTCAAACGATTAATCGCATACAAAATAAAAGTTTGAGTTTGCCTAATATATGTGTGTTCACTGTGTGTAATTATTATGTATATATAAATACAAACACATTCATGCATACATTTAAGAAATATTTAAGTATATGTTTTTAGTATAATTTTATATAATTCATATTATTTATAAATAAAAATATTTAGTACATAAATAACATAGTTCTTCTAAATATATACATTAATTTGTGTGTGTTCTGTAATTCCTTTCCCAGAAAAAAAAAAATTATACTAACTCCAAGCTAAATTACTCAACTGTTTTAATTATTGATAATATTAATAATAATAATAATAATAATAATAATAATAATAATAATAAATGTTTCTTGAACAGCAAATCAGCATATTAGACTGATTTCTGAAGGATCATGTGACACTAAAGACTGGAGTATGATGCTGAAAATTTAGTTTTGGTCACAGTAATAAATTACATTTGTAAATATATTCAAATAGAAAACAGTTATTTTAAATAGTTAAATATTTCAAAATTTGACCGTTGTAGCTGTACTTTGTCTCAAACAAATGTGGGCTTTTGACTGGTAGTGTAAAAAAATATATTCTGGTCAATCTGAGTTTGGTGTCAAGTAAGTTTGTGCTAACAGTTTTTGTTTGTCTGATAATCAACTCACGACTCCCAAACAAACAGTGATTTACGCACATGACATGCGAACCAGGCCAAGAATTTCTTTGATCTAACAAACCTTTGACCCAGAATTCAGCTCTGGGCAGAAAGACCCAGTGCATCTGCTACACGTGTAGCAGATTGACCTTGTGAAGCTATATGCAGGAGTATTACTGATCTGGACTGAATCCAGTCTATTAAAAGTGCCTGCATATGTGACTTGTGTTTTCTAGGTTCCCAGTGTTCTCCAGTACAAGCTAGAATATGCAAAAGTCACTCGTTAGTCAATTTTACTGTTGTTTTTCTCTTTACAGCCAGGTGTCAACAAGGCTGAGAAGTTTGATTATGTAAGTTACAACCTGTTGGATATTGCCATTTTAAGAGATTTCTGACATTATGTAGTCAACCTTCACGTCATTCAGTATTTCTGTGATTATTTGTTCCTTAAAGTGCCCCTATTATGCCATTTTAAAGGTTGCTAATATTGTTTTAATAGACTCCCAAAACAGGTTTACATGTATGCAAGGTCAAAAAACAGTTCAGTTTTCTCCAAAAATAGATTTAATTTTACCCCATTTCTAAATGATTCCTAAACGACTCGTGCGAAGCAGTTCGAAGAATCAGTCTCTCTAAACCCCTCCTTTCTGTGAGCCCTCACTGCTGTGATCGGTCAAATGGCGCAGTCCTTTATGACTGGTTTACCGCGTACAGTGTGTCGGAAAACGAAACGCCTATTGCTATAACTGACTGACAGCCCTGGATACTTGTCAATACATAGAAAAGATGGTATCGATTTTGCCATAACAATTCCAGCCAGAGTCTGACGATGAAACGGCTGAAGTGGCTGATCGACAAGTTAACACTGACTACCGTGGAAAGTGCTCGCAATTTGCTTATGTAAGCGAACCGGGCACACCTCTATGTTGTAAACGTCAACAATGTACAATGCATTAAGCGGCTTTCACACCGAACGCGGAAAGCGCTGCGCTGGTCGCTGGGTTCAGTGCAGCCCTTCAGAGCGCAGCGGCAAAAGTTCATTTGAACAACTTATTTGAACTTTGTCTGCGGCGTGCGCGCTCCACTGCGCGTCCGCTTTGGTCGAGACCGAAACAAGCCGTCGGAAGCAATTAAAACGAATGGGTTTCATAGCACAGCGCTTTCCGCATTCGGCGTGAAAGCCGCTTCGTGCACCATCCTTTATCATTACTTAAACTAATGAGACAGACAGACAGTCAAGCTGCATCAATCACAAATTGTCAGACTACAGTGGGTCCACAGCTGAACAACAGAACTACACAAGCGTGATTTAGCCGGTTAGCATGACATGTGCAGGGTTGTTACACAACATAACATACACAACTACGTATTTTGAAAGATCGCCAGAAAATACAATCTTTGTAGATTCATCATCTTTTGGAAGTGAATATAAAACAGTTTTACTCAGATACAGATACAGCGTCTTCCATATAATGTACGTGTAAATTTCCATGTGACCTAAACCCCATGGAAATGTATGGGCGGGCAAGTGGTTCGCGACGTAGAACGTGGGCGGACATTATGCAAATATGTTACTTCGTGACGTGTGGCCGTAACAGAAAAAGATTCGAAATCCTGACGACTCATTCAGGCAAATGTGAGCCGACTCTTTTTTTTGATAGACAATAACTTTATTTATCGTGCACTGTCGGCTTCACAACTTTGCAGATAGTTTATGTTCACATACAGCTACATGACACACTGCATGAAAGGACATATTTGAAAAGGCATAATAGGGGCACTTTAATGTGCCAAAATTCTTTACCAAAGTTGCTATACCTTAATACCTTTTTAGGTATCTATAAAGTGTATGTTCTGTAAAATGACTTTTTATTGGCTGTTTGCTAATAGCGTGTCTATGAAGAAAATCACTTTGTTGCGTCTCTTTCACAGGTGATGGAGTTTGTGAAGAAAATGACTGGCAGAGAGTATGTGGGCTTCAGCAACCCAACGTATGTCTTTCAGTTTGTCGTTTTATTCATGTTTGCACCAAATTTCATTTCTTTTGACTTTAGTTTGATTTCCATTTCACAAGGTTTCAGTCAGAGAAGGAGACAGGAGACAGAAACTATGCAATAGGATACTACCTTAAAGAGAAGAAGGTTTGTAGAAGGTTTAGCATCTTTAGCAAACTAACAAGATGTTGTTTATTCTATGCAAACGCAACTGTGACGTCCTTCTTTACAGTGTTTTCCTGAAGGGGCGGATATGATAGATGCACTGGACTTTTATTTTCAAGTAGGTCAAGTTGACATTTTCCCAGTGTTAAATCAAATGCTAAAATAAACCAACCACTCCATCAGATTTACTTTCTGTCCTTCAAAGCTGTGTGCCATAGAGGTCACGTGCGAATCTGGCAGCGTAATGGCCGCCACATTGGCTAACGGAGGCATCTGTCCGATCACAGGAGAGAGAGTTTTGAGCACAGAAGCCGTACGAAACACGCTGAGTCTCATGCACTCCTGTGGGATGTACGACTACTCGGGACAGTTCGCCTTCCATGTGAGTGAAGGGATTTTCTCTACACTAACTGAGTTTCCATTATCCTTTAAATTGCGCAAATTGAAGTTGCGAATTGAAAATACGCCTAACGGAAACGCACCAATTTTACTGCCATATATCACAAAAAAGTTTTTACACACATGAGGTGGTTTTTAAGACAAAGGAATATTTCACAAAACTGCAATGGAAATGGCTTTTTTGCATTTACAGGTCACCTTGTGTGCGTAAAAAGTCACATGATCATTCTTTAATTTACTATATAACCTCAAAAAACACCTCATATGTGGCTGCTTACACAAGCAATGACTACACAATGCTTGAAGAACAGGCTTTTCTTTTTTATTTATAGTACACATGTCGGTGGACCTTATCGTAGCCACTCTATGCACGGTTTATGTTTATTCCAGGCGCGCCGCAACTCGTTTTAGTTTCAGTGTCCCAGAAGCGGCTCTCCACACTGCTTCTGTAAAGATAGACACCTGCGTCTCTAGCGATTAAAATTAATGGCTAGTGCGGTGACTTCGACATACATAAACCTACCAATATCCATTGGCATGACTTTTCGCAAGAGGAAAAAAATGACACTTTTGTTGCATAACATTGGTTAATGGAAATGCTGTCAGTTTTTTATTGACATTTATAAAATGTTGCAAAAGTTTTGTGCAAATCTGTAATGGAAATGCACCTAATGTCTTTATATGTAGTCAGAGTGAAATTGATTTGACTTTGAACTTTTTTTTTAACTGCTTATGTAAAACTTTTATTAAAAATATACTTATTTAAAAGTAAATTTAAGTGCGCAATTATATAACTCTAATCAGTGTATTTTTAAAAAAATATTAAAAAGTGTTTTTTTTAAGATTAATTATTAAAAACATTTATTAAAAACATGTAAATTTAATTGTGCAGCCTGTTTACGCTATACATATATGTTATATACAGGAGAGCTTCAAAAAATATTTAATAAATATGATATTAAATACTTTTTTGCTGCATTCTTGTAGTAAAATGTTATTAATTTTGTCGAACTGATACTGACCAGTCTTAAATAGCACTGGTATATTTGTAGCAATACAAAATACATTGTGTGGGTCAAAATGATTTATTTTTCTTTTATGCCAATAATCATTAGGGTATAAGAAAAGATCGTGTTCCATGAATATATTTTGTAAATTTCCTACCGTAAATATATCAAAACTTAATTTTTGATTAGTAATATTAGCTAAGAACTTCATTTGGACAAATAACGGCGATTTTGCACCCTCAGATTTCAGATTTTCAAATAGTTATAGACAATTGTCTTATCCTAACAAACCATACATCAATGTAAAGCTTATTTATTTAGCTTTTTAGATATAAATCTCAAATTTCAAAACATTGACCCTTATGACTAGTTTTGTGGTCCAGGGTCACATATGTCTTTATATCTCAATACATGGCAGGTTGGTTTACCTGCTAAGTCTGGTGTGTCTGGTGCAGTTCTTCTGGTGGTGCCGAATGTAATGGGTGTCATGTGTTGGTCGCCCCCTGTGGACAAAGTTGGGAACAGCGTCCGTGGAATCCGCTTCTGTCAGGTGCTTCGGTCATCGTCCTGTTGGTTTTACACTTTCGTTTTAATTCCATCTCATAAACTTAGTCTAAATAACTAACTTTGTAACGCTTTCTGTAAATAGGAACTGGTGTCTTTGTTCAACTTCCACAATTATGACAATCTGAGGCACTTTCTGAAGAAGCAGGACCCTCGCAGACAGTCTGGTGATGACAGGGTAAATCTTAAATTTGATAAACAGCAGTCACGTCAGCAATCTGAAACAAACTCTGATTTGAAACAACAAAAGCTTGTAACAAAAGCAAGTACTCTACATTAAACTATTTTTTATACCAGTTATTAGTTCCAGCAATGAACTCACCAATTATTGGCTTCGTTGGTGTTATAGAACAAGTCAGTGGTGAATTTGATGTTTGCAGCCCACAGTGGAGATGTCTCAGCTCTGAGAAGGTCATTTAATACAATTCACAATGTCTTTATTACTCCAATTACTCCATTACTTACTTGTCTTCCTCTTTCTCCATTACTCCTCAGGTTTGCACTGTCATCCATGGATATGGAGCTGAAGGACTATGACTCTCGTACACCTCTTCACATAGCTGCTGCAGAGGGTAGAATTGTTTTCCGCAAACATAAAAGAATCTTTTGGTCCCGTTGGATAAATTTAATTTGCTGTCGATGTCTTCTGTTTTAGGCCACGTGGATGTTGTGCTATTTCTGACGCAGTCCTGCAAAGTCAACCCTTTTGTGAAAGACCGGTACAGAGCACTGTTTCTTTACACGTTTATCTTCAGCTTCATCCATTTGCTGATAATAACCTCATATCTCTCACTCAGGTGGGGAAATATTCCTCGGGATGATGCCATGCAGTTCGGCCGTGAGGACGTGGTGAAGATCTTGGAAGAATATGAGCAGAACTACATTGTACTAACATCTCAGACTGACACAGAAGACCGTAGTCATCAGTCTGTATGTTCATCTCTGGAGGGACGGGTGTAATCTACTGTGAATGTAACCAATTTAAGGACTATGTCATCAGACATAATGTCAAAATAAGGGCACATTTATGGAAACGTCTCTGGACAGCAGTGTTGAGGGTAACGCATTACAAGTAACGCAAGTTACGTAATAATATTACGTTTTTCAAGTAACTAGTAAAATAAGGCATTACTTTTGAATTTCTAAGAAAATATCTGTTACTTTTTTAAATCAGTAATGCCACTTACTTTTTTTCCCCATTTATGGATTGACAAGTTTCCTGTCGGGAAATTGGGAGTAAACATGATGTTACTGTATTCTAGACTGAATGTGAACATGCATTAATTCATCTCACTCACAAAAAAGAGATTCAATATTCCTCAAAATGAATAAAAACAGTGAAATGCAAACTTAGAATATGACGCAACCCTGCAAAAATTAAATATGTGAAATAAAACAAATATCCTATATGTATTTAATCCCATTTTATTAACCAGTGTCTTTGCTGCTGACCTTCAGTCATGCAATTCATTCATACTAATAAGAAAACATTACTTTAGATAAACTAAAATATGTGCTTCATTTTTTTTAATAGCTGAAGAGTGATCTCCTGCATAAATGTACTTTTCTTTCAGCCTGAGGTGAATTCATTTCACTTTTGGTGTAAAAGGGCTTTTACATTAGAATTGTTTTATATTAAAAACAAAGAAGCAAGTCCTGCCCAGATTTAAAAAGTAATGCACAAGTAACGCAAAAGTAACGTAATGCATTACTTTCCATAAAAAGTAACTAAGTAACGTAATTAGTTACTTTTTCAGGGAGTAACACAAAATTGTAATGCGTTACTTTTAAAAGTAACTTTCCCCAACACTGCTGGACAGACATAAAAAGCTCACTATGTTTTTTCAATTTCGATGTGTAAATATTAAATTTTTGTACATAATTTGTTATATATATATATATATATATATATATGTTTTTAGCTTGGCATATTGGAAGCCGCCTTGGATATACAGTATAACAAGAGTGTACAGTATTTGTGACTAATAAACACAGATTCTTATCTTACATACGTTTATTGGCCATACTGTAGAAACATTTTTTAAAAAAGGTATTTTTGCAACTATGTTCAAATATTGTAATTTAAACAACATAAATAGAGATTTCTGTGAATGTACATGTGCAAAATGTCTGGTTTATTAGCCGCTGTAGGGAAATAGCATGAACTGTTTGCACTGCAAACCACTGTGTTCATAAGTAAGGTAATACATTAAAATTATATGGTAAGACACACCAGTTTCCAATATCAAGCAGCAAAACGAGCTGATTTTGCAGCTAAAAATAGCTGGATGTGGATGAGACTGGAAGCCCCGCACATAAAATTTACAAATGGCCGTGCCCACTCTTACGGGATAAATAAGGTGGGTGGATGGATAAATAAATAAATAAATAATTGACTCACAACACTTTAGCAACTGCATAGCAGTGCTATTATGACACCCAATATTGTGGTGCAGCTTGTATCTTATTACATCGAGATGGATCTCATTCAAACAGATGTATCTGTAAATGAAACTTGCACTATATACATTTACACCCTTCTGCCTCAGAGATCAGATGAAACGGAAGTTGTGGCTACCAGGGACGATGACAGAGGTTTCAGTCTATAAACTTACTTGTTCTTATCTTACCTAAGCTTTTGTTCCTAAACGAGTAAAAAGACACACTAGCCGGAGTGGTATTTCGTTTCAAAACGAATCGCTGTTTTTGGACGAATCTCAAAAATAAACGAATCGTTCTGAACAAATTAATATTTTTCGTTCTTTTCAGTCCTTACTCACTTACCGCCATCTACTGGAGAAACGATATGACTTCAATCACTGTTTGCATGCAGTATAAAGTGGTCCTGTGTACAGAGGGTATGTGAGAGAGCTCTAACCACAAAGCTGTAAATGTTCTTCGGCCTTTGCATGCACTTAAAAACCTCTCACGAATCATCTTGTGCCCACAATGCCCATGCTGAATTTTGCGCTTAGCAACAGCAACAACAAAAAAAAGTCTTATGCTTTTTTGTAGTCTTTGGTGTGGCAAATATATTTTTAAATATATTAATCACAAGCTGCGAAGTGTTATTTTTACAACATGAGAAAGATGTTTAAAAAGAGCATCAGTAACCTGATTCGATAGAAGATATTGGTGAGCTGCATTTAAACAACCATGATGCCAAAAACCTATGTGAAGTCCCTTTTGGTCAACTTCGAATGATACTTCCTCATAACAGTATGAGCGGTCATTGGCTGAATCTTCACCACATGCTCTGTTTGTGAACTGAAAGCTCAGTAACACCAGTTGCTCTTCTAAGATGCTCAAAAACAAGTGCTGTTTAATATTGCTCTTCATTTGTGTTGAAGGTAAGATGTGTATTGCTACTTACTTATTTGATTCATGTGTTTTTGTAAATGTTTTGTGAGATGTTTTTAATCTTTTCAGAGGTCTTCAAGCGTCACTGAGCATCTGTGGTTGCACTGGCTCAAATGATCCAATATTAATTTTTGCCTATTTGACTGATATGTGCCAAAACACATATTATTGTATAAGGTTATTGAATAAAACTCAACTAATCGTTATAGAGACATTCATGGGCCAATAACCTACAATGGAAACCACATCCTGCCATATCTCTATGTGCTAAATATAAACATGTTAATTAATACATTTTTGAAGATTTTTCAAGATCTCTTGGTTTCAGTCAAAGATGTTCTTATGAATGTGTTTCAGGTGTGTTTGGTGTTGATACAGTTGTGATGAAGTCAGTGACTGAGGGAGATTCTTTTACTCTAAACACTGATGTTACTGAACTACAGAAAACTGATCAGATACTGTGGATGTTTGGATCTCAAGAGACTCGTATTGCTGAAATCCATAAGCTGAACATTGATATGTATGACAGTAATGAGACATTTGGAGACAGACTGAAGATGGACAGTCAAACTGGATCACTGACCATCAGAAACATCAAAACTGAACACTCTGGAGTTTACAAACTAACCATCATCAGCAAAACCACCACCTACAAGAGATTCAATGTTACTGTTTATTGTAAGTTAAATATCGCTTTCACACCAGTGTTTTTTTGTTTGTTTGTTTTTGCTAAAGAATAGCAGTCTGATAATTAATTTTGTAAACTATCCCAAAATCATCTGTACCACTGACCACTGACTGTATGTAATTTATTCTCTCATGTTTTCCAGCTCCTCTGCCTGTTCCTGTCATCACCAGTAGCTGCTCTTCATCAACATCATCAGTGTCTAAATGTCCACTACTGTGTTCAGTGATGAATATGAGTCATGTGACTCTCTCCTGGTACAAAGGAAACAGTTTATTGTCCAATATCAGTGTGTCTGATCTCAGCATCAGTCTCTCTCTACCTCTGGAGGTGGAATATCAGGATAAAAACACCTACAGCTGTGTGATCAACAATCCCATCAGCAACCAGACCACACATCTGGACATCAGTGAACTCTGTCACACATGTAAAGGTACACCAGTGGTGATCAGTGTCTATTTATTGACCTGCTCTTTTTTTTTCTCAACAGTTATCATGTATAAATTAAATATTTTCAAGTGACAGAATAGTAATTGCTATGATGTAACTGTTATTTCTGTTGATTTTTGGTCAGTTTGGACCGACAACTATCGTTGTCTATATTAAATGACTCTGTGAGAAGTAATATATTAGAAATTCATTCAGAGGAACATTTTTGATCTTCTGTATCAGAAAACTTACCAACATGATTGAAAGATTCCTGATTTAATACTGGTATTTTCTTTCCCCAGACCCTGTTCAGTACAGTCAATCTGAGGGTGTGATTCCATCACTGATTTATGCTGTAGTGGGCATGACTGCTATTGCTGTACTTGTTTACTATGTCAAATGCATACAGAAGGATAAATCAACATGTAATAAGTCAATGTGTCCTCTAGCATTCTAATGAGATTTGAGAATCATGGGGGATGTCACAGCCATCAGCTGGATTGCACATGACAGCCACTAGAGGGCACTCCTCCTGGATCATTGCCTGTTGCGTTTGGACTTCATTTCCCATCACCCTTTGCTCTATCTATCAGGTCTCATTGTATGCAGCTGTGTGTCATTAGCCTTGTTATTTGCCCTATTTATACCCTGTTAACCTTGCATTGGGTGCTATAGTGTGTTTCAAACCCTCTTTTGTCATGTTTGATTGCCTATTATAAGAATCTTTGGGCTTAATTGTTCTTCTCAAATTCGCTTAATTTCTGGAATATATTAGTGACGAGAGAAAATAAGCTTTCTGAAACGTTTCGAAGCACTGCAGGCATCTGCTTGTAAATTTAGAGGAAAGATCTCGAAACACAAGCAGAAATAGTTTAGAAAAAACATTAAAATGTAATCGGAAATTTCCTTAAATAAGTTCTGAACTTACTATATGTTATCTGTAAAACTTAATATGAAATCAGTTTATAGATGTCCTTTAAAGTTTATTGATGTTTATTTAAAATAAAATTCGTTCAGATAAGGTGGATTCAGGTAAAGCGGGCCGTTTAAGCTTAACTGTGCTATGCTCAAAGGGTTTAGACTTTCAGAGCATAATAATGGTTCTTAATTAAAGGGACACAGTTTCTCTAAATGATAAAATAGTTTTGGTTCAGCTGAAAGGAGGACTGTGTCATGGTGAAAGGTAATGCAATTGTAAACAAATATTATTGTGACAGTTCCTGTTTTATTCAATACTACTGTTAACTAGGAATAAAATGCAAGAAATATATTTTTTTAAATTGTTAGTTTTTAGGTGTGTTGCAATTTAGCTCAAAGAGAAATGTATATAAATAATTACAATAATTATGATTAATGACAATTATTTATATCAGCTGCCAGTAGTAACTGTAGCAGAATTAATTTTCCATTAACTAATCTGTTCGCCCAGCGAACATTCAGTATAATTTTTATATCAACTCTAAGAAATGATATTTTCTTGGCCACAGAAAATAACTTTCTTAAAGAACAATTGCATTAGAGCATGTAGCTCGAATCGTAATCGTAAAGGGACATTAATTTGCAAGGCAGAATCAGAATCAAAACTCATGTAATTTGTGCACAATAGTTTATTAACGAAGGACTAACACATAACTAATCTAAACAAACAAACATGAAATCACTCATACATGGGGGGATGGTCAGTGAGAAGCAGTTAGAGAGAGACAAGGAAATGAAGCTATGAAAAGAGTCAGTTAGCCACCTGAGTGAAACCATCAGTGCTGTCTACAGCTTATACTAAACCTCTGTTCTGTTTAGTTAAATGTACGATACTTGCATTGCCTTGGTCGCTGAACAAGTGTCCGAATGCAGTCTCGGGTGAAAGTCTTGATGGTTGGAGCAGTGGTGGTTTTGGAATTGCAATCATGTTCTTCTGGGTCTGAAGAGTGATGAACTCCAAAGATGTTCTGACTCGATGGTGACTGGGAGTTTCTTCCCATGTGAAAAGTGAAGAAGAACCAAGAGCTGAGAGGGACCCAGCTGAAGTCCTGTGATCTTTGGGGAATGAAAAGACAAGGGAAGTCCTGAAGAGTTCTAGCTCATCTTCTTAGGTTCTAAAAGAACCTCTGACTGACTGAGGTGAGTCATGAAGATGAATTCCAGGGTTGAGTGGAAATGTCTGGCTCTTTGTGGTCGAGAGCCACAGCTCTGAATGTTGGGTCCTGTCGGGCCCGCCGGGCACACCCTGTGCCAGCGTGGCTCCCCGTGGGTTCCTCCACACGGGCTGCAATCGGAGGGTTTTGCAGAAGAGTGCGAAGAGAGAAAAGAGAGAAGAAGGAGGCGATCAATCGTTTGATGCCTTTAAGCTCTCTGGAGGCTGCGCCTTGGAGGGAATGTTTACGACTCTTTGTCTGTGAGCATGGTATTTTGGATATGTAATTCGGGTGTTGATGCAAAAACTACTAAGGTTTCTTAAAACACTAATATGTTGCATAGGTATCAACATCTAATTTACACCATCTTTTAGATCATTAAAATACGAATTCAGAGAGACCAAACATGGCATAGGTGGGTTATACGACTAGTCATCTATGATAACACATGCATAAAACAGTAGAAAAACAAATACAAATACAACAGACAAAATTAAAATACAATGCAGTAATACTGTACACAATAACCTGGGCTATGTGTGATAGGAAGGTCAAAAAAAGGTTTGTCTGTGAATGAATAGGAAAGAGTCTATTTCTGTAGGCATTGTGTCTTTCCTATGGGCAAATGTAGCATGGGCAAATGTGCATTCCTCTGGGCAATAAAACCTCTTATCAGATCATCGTCCTGGCAACTGAGCCCTTTTGGGGTGTTAGTTGCTTTGGGGGGTTGTCTCCAGAACTCCTGGCTTGTTGCATTTAAAGACTATTTGTTAAATGTAACCATTAATGTATGTCTGATTGGTCCAGATGCTACAGGTGTTAGGTGTTAAAATATTGCTGGCCAACATTGGCTGAATGTGTTGGAAAAAGTGGGCCAGTGGGATTCAGGTAAAAAACAAAAAAAAAACAAATTAGATCTGGAGTAGGCCTACATGACCTCAAAATGTTTATTGGTATATATATTGCAAATAACACTTTATATTGGCGGTATTCAAATTGAAATATTGTAGCTGGACCTTAAAATTAACAAATGTAAAAATAAAATAAAATTAAATTAAATAAACATCTAGGTATCTAAATTACAAATTTTTACCAAAAACGACCCACTTTACCTGAGTTCACCCTACATTATTTATTTTAATTATACACTCAAAAATTCCTTGAACTTACAACCTTACTGGAATGCCTGATAGTGCTGGAATCATATGCTATTTGCTTTCAGATGCAGTACACTTTCACTGTATCAAACATAAAATGTAATCATTTGAATATGGCTTTCACAGTGCACAAGTAGGGCTTGCTGCAGATGTTGCCACTAGGTGGCAGTAACTCATAATTTTTCCATAGTTCCCACTTTCATTTCATGGACAATACACAGTGTAAATAAAACTGACAAAATCGACAGCCTATACGAAAATAAATAAATAAATAAATAAATAAACTAAACTAAAATTACAGTGAGTGTGGTATGTCAGTTATAGTCAGTTATTATACTGAAATTAACTGCACTCATTAAAGGATGCATCCTTGAGTACCATCAATACTGTAATGTGAGATTCTGCTTCTAACTCACAGAGCCCACAGACACTGCAGAGGCCACACCTACACAGTAATTACAGGAAATGCTGTAAAGTCATCAGAACATATAAAATAAATTTCAATATGAGCTTGCCTATAGAAATGATATATTGTTTGAATGTGTAATTTAAAGAAAACTTTGCAGACGCAACACACTTGTGCAGAGAAATTAATATTTTTTACTAAAGAAAGGGAACACAGGAATCACAATGATTATGAAATACTGAAAATATGAAGAAATGTTTTCTGTTTTAGCAGATGCAGAATCAAACATGTCTTTGTGAAATGATGGGGCATGTAAGGACTTGCAGAGCTATGATACAGGACAGACAGGTAATGTTTACTGGAAATACAGTATGCGATGGGGTGGGTTCTTGTGGTTTATTTCACTGAGCTTGTTTCTGAGTTCACTGTGACTCTCAATGTCCATGCAAATTTGTTCGTCACAGGACTATTTGAATAAGCAAAAGACAAGTCAGTCAAATTGAGTCAGTTGGGTTCCTCAGTCTTCCTGGACTGGTTCTTCCACCAATGACAAAAAAAGTCCATCTACACAGATAATATTCTAAATTCTTCTGTCCATTCCAGTGTTTGTAAGTAGACAAATCAAGACAAACATATTCTGGTGAAATGTAACCTTAAAATGAACAGTGTCTCATGTGACAACGCTGGAGTATATTATTTCCTCTGTCCCATTAGCTTTCTGCAAGACAACACAAAAAGCACAAGGGCTGAAAACATTTGTCTGAAAACAGGAAAGTACCTCTGTGTTGTGTGAAGAATCAGCACAGAGAGGCGAATCAGAGCATGTAGTGGAAATATTCCTCAAAGAAGGTTAAATAATTGAAGTATTTTTCATCAAGCTCTAGCTGGCTCACCAAACATCTCAATAAGTGACAATAAAAGCATGACATCCAGAGCCTATGTTTCCCTATTCCGCATCTTCTATATTAACCTTTACATCAACAACAACAAGGAACGATAGGTCAGACATGCTGACTGATGGCATGTCAAAAAATCTTACCTTCTTTGGTTCATTTTGTCTACGAAATACTGTTTCAGCATAGAGTACCCCTTCCTCTTCTGTCTGGGCTGTTTCCACTCTATTCACACAAGTTTCAAAACCACTTCCTAAAGTTTTAGGGTTAAGGGAGGGTTAATTTCTTAGTCATTTTTATCACTCATCAGAATTAAATGCAAAAGTAATAATACATTTCCTCTTGCTATAGACTAGCTGAACATAAGCCTTACCTTTTTGTTTTTTGTGCTTTCTGTAGAGAAAGTACATCACACCTGCGAGTCCAACCAGAAGTACAGCAGAAATAAATGCAGCTATATATATACGCACATTGTCAGGTCCTAAAACAGAAAGGAAGTGATTAGCTTTGGCTTCACATCAACAGGGCCTTCATATTCTCTGGACAATAGAAATAATAGGTTCATAATGGCAATTACACTTTTGTCATTTGAAAATATTTAATTTATACATGATAACTGAGGACAAAAAAAGAGCAGGTCAATAAATAGACACTGATCACCACTGGCGTACCTTTACATGTGTGACAGAGTTCACTGATGTCCAGATGTTTGATCTGGTTGTTGATGGGATTGTTGATCACACAGCTGTAGGCGTTTTTATCCTGATATTCCACCTCAAGAAGTAGAGAGATATTGGTGCTGAGATCAGACACACTGATGTTGGACAGTAAACTCTTTCCTTTGTACCAGGAGAGAGTCACATCACTCACATTCACCACTGAACACAGCAATGAACATTTAGACACTGATGATGTTGATGAAGAGCAGCTACTGGTGATGACAGGAACAGGCAAAGGAGCTGGAAAACATGAGAAAATAAATTACATACAGTCAGTGGTCAGTGGTACAGATGATTTTGGGATAGTTTACAAAATTAATTATCAGACTGCTATTCTTTAGCAAAAACAAACAAACAAACAAACAAACAAAAACACACCTGTGTGAAAGCGATATTTAACTTACAATAAACAGTAACATTGAATCTCTTGTAGGAGGTGGTTTTGCTGATGATGGTTAGTTTGTAAACTCCAGAGTGTTCAGTTCTGATGTTTCTGATGGTCAGTGATCCAGTTTGACTGTCCATCTTCAGTCTGTCTCCAAATGTCTCATTACTGTCATACATATCAATGTTCAGCTTATGGATTTCAGCTATACGAGTCTCTTGAGATCCAAACATCCACAGTATCTGATCAGTTTTCTGTAGTTCAGTAACATCAGTGTTTAGAGTAAAAGAATCTCCCTCAGTCACTGACTTCATTACTACTGTCTCAGCACCATACACACCTGAAACACATTGAGGAACAGTTTTCTAGTAAATTAATCACAATTAAATATGATGAAGGAGGTTTACTAGAATTTATTAATAGAAATCATTAACAACAAAAATATTAAAAAAAAAAACAACAAAATAAGCTACAAAAATAATGCCCTTTCACTGTAAAATATACTTTTCTTCTACTGTTTAAAACAATATTTTACCACAAAAATGTAAACATTGCCTAAAATATTAATTTTCTTTAGCCCTACTTTCAGTCTATTACTGTTCTTTTAGTAGCCTATTCAGTGCTAATACTGCATATAAAGTGGATATTTCCTTTCATGCGTTTAACTTGCAAACTTAAATTTGCTTGGGAAATTAATTCAGTTTCTAATTATTAGTAATTAAGTAAATGAAAACATATAAGCCTACAACAAACAAAACGAAAATAAAAACACACGACATTATTAAATATAATGCGATTAAATATATAAACTATCAAACACAGTAACAGCGTAGACTAAAAAAAGTAACAGCGTAGGCTAAAATATATTGCAATTTAGCCTGCGTTATGCCGTTTACGGAAACAGCAAGCCGTAGGCTTTATTATCAAATTATGTAGGTCTGTACAAGGCAAGGGATAGGTTCATTTTTTAAATGTTTATCATTGTTATTTATAATTAGAAATGGTGGCAGTCAGTTAGGGTTAATTACGTGGTTTATATTAAATTATGCTGTTTCAGTAAAAGATTAGTCTCATTCCCTTTGCGATCCTGGAAGTTATAGCCTGCCCTATATACATGAGCAAAAATAAAATGACAAAGTATACTGTAGTCTCAGGATCTGGAGAAAGATTCTGAATAACTAATCCTGCACTACTACTTTCATCCAGTCTATAGTTCACTGCTGCGAGAAGTGTACTGACTGAAGCGCGCTTATACACGTTCACACTTTTAAGCGTTAGATTTTTCGATGATCTGATCACAGTCCATGAAAGACCGTTATACACGAAAAATTGCAAATATGACAAGTATGACGTTATCCAGCGGAGGTGCAGCTGCGAATATTATGCGATTTAAACCAAAAGCCAAAAGTCTAAGTAACACAATAAAAAAAGAAAGAAAGAAAGAAAGAAAGAAAGAAAGAAGGAAAGAAAAAAACTTACCAATAATGATCATCAGGAAGAAACATAACGTAATATTGCTAATAGTGATCTTCAACATTTTGTTGTAAAGAGAATTGAACTCCACATTATGAGGTATCCAAGAATGGTCGGACAGACTGGTGTATCACTCCCAAAAGACGGCACACGGATATGACAGGGATCTACTGCTTTCCTTATAAAAACCAAACAACGTTGACAAATTTATAAGATTTCAAATCGATAATCATGAAAACTATTTTCGACTAGCTGAACAAGTACTCAGACTGAGCTCTGCATCGACTGAGAACAGAAGAGTCCCGCCCTTTGAGAGGATTTGAGAGGAACAGTTTGCTAGTACACTATACTCTCTAGCTTGTAGGCTATATACAATGGTTTTTGCGAATTTAGGCCTATAATTTTGAGAAAAAAAATAAACTCCACTATATTTATTAATTACAAAATGCCCTGTCCTGTTGGTCTTAATTAGTAATTATTTGATGTATCGCTGTTTCTCTCTATTTTTCCATTTTAGATGATATAGATCTAGCTGTGTTGGAACTCATCTAGCTGTAAAAGTTTACAGCTTAAGCAATCATCACAGTTTAAGGTGGTTAAGCTGGTTTTTGGAACATAATAGCAGATTGACTAGCTTGGATCAGCCTGCCAATGACCAGGTTGGACCAATCTAGCATCTTTCAAGGTACAGGTAGCAGCTATATAGATACCTGCTTCTACTGCATTTTCCAACAGGGAATTATTTACATGAAAAGACGTTGAAAACTTGTTGCTCTCTTTAAACATTAGTGTTTGGCTCTGGCATTATCTACATGAAAAGACGTTGAAAACCTGTTGCTCTCTTTAAAGTTTAGTGTTACATTACTTTAAGCTTATGTGATGGTTATATCTATTGTAATATTAATGTCAGGGCATCAGAAGCACCTCATCTATGTACACCCTGCATTGGTACCGCATTTGCACAACCACCCCCACGCATCCATTTCTCAAACTCACTGTGCACAGGTTGCATATTCCACTGGTACAAACCACATTTAGGTACACAAGTTAGAGGTAGAATATCCTGACCTAGATTTATAATAACAATACATTAATGATGTGGTTAAACTAGTTGCACACACACAATTACAATTCTTCGAAGCATTCACTTATTTAACTGGGCTTTATTAGCTAACTCTACTAAACATTATTCATACACGTGCAGTTAAAACATGCAGCGCAGTGCAATCTCTACGATCTGAATGATAAACCATATTAAGGTCTAATCATCGCTGTGGTTTTCAGTGCTTCTCTGAACCCAGAGTCCCTTCCTCATCTTTTTCATTCTTCTACAAAAACCCAAAGCAAACTGAGGCCTCAGATCTGACTCAACCATCTCAGTGATCTCTTTGTGATGTTTGCAGAAAAGAAAGATGCAGAAGTTCCTTTCAGTGCGGCGCAACTCACAACAGATTGCTGATTCTGATAGATATTAAAAAAAAAAAATTGTGCAACCATAATCAGCTTAGCACAATTGTAAACCTAATTAGGTCACACGGGCTGAAGCACCTGCCATGAGTCAGTCGCATCACAGAGTGACCACCACTTCCTGTTGAGATGCAACAAAGATCAAAAAGGTCAAAACCAAAATGCAGCATGCATGCAGTTGTCCTGTTTCACACGAGCTAGTCACCCTCGTGTTAATGTGAACGTTTACTCATGTGCATATGCATGTGCATAAACGCTATATTAAAATGTAAGCAAAGCTATTCAAATATAATTTATGCATCATATTTTTAATAGCATTTGAAACAAACGACTCAGTTCTGTCAAGTAGCATGCCGAGTGTAGTTTGACGGTTGGTTGAAAGACTACCCAAATAGCACACGTACGTCTGCAAGATGTCTGTTAAAAATCTCTTGATCTGGAAAGCATCTGCTGTGTACAAACGTCTGACAGACATCTGTAAGATGTCAGTTTTACATACATTCTAAATCATTACATCTTAAAGACATTAATTGACGTCTATTTGACATCTGAAAGGAAACATCCAATAGATGTATTGCAGATGAGCTAACACTTTAAAAAATATGTTTTGCAGATGTAAATGCAGACGTCAAATAGATGTATTTGTGATGTACGTGTGCTATCAGTGTAAAATGCCAGTTCAAAGAAGTAAATTACATTATAAATGTCGACAAATGTCAATTTTTACTATTAAGGAAGCATTATATCTAGTGAGTATCTGCTTGAACAGAAACAGGAACCGTTTGACTTTGAGTTTAATACAATCACACATCCATGTTTCCAAAACAACTGAAGGAAATGTTTCCATTGCCACACCTGATATCAGGAAAAGCAGTTTGGGCAGTTCGGACATAGTTTAAAAAGAGCAAAGCTGTGTACTGTAAACATGTGAGTGTTTTATAACCAGTTCTAAATCACATTTATCTAATTTGGCCATAAAGTAAAATATAAAACTGCTTTTATACAATGTATAAATACGGATGTTCTTTTTACAGACAAAATGCTTATAGCTGTCACAGACTGATCTAAAACTTTAATTTCGTAAAAACCCTCACTTCACATGTTTTCACACGTTGGGTTCTGGTAGGCCACCATTTCCTGTAGATCAGAGTGATTTCATTTTTTCCCGCGGTCCCATCAGATTTACGCTGAGCAATATCATGTTTATACACTGAACACCAATTGAACAATCTTCAGTTCTTCAGTTCTCCCTTGTTTTAATTTGTACTATGTTTTGTAGTCAGTAACCAAACTTGCTTGTATCACCAAACAGACAGTAAAGTGAAACTGCTTCAGTGTTTGAACAACCTTGTTGGTCGATTCATGGTTGCTAAGTTACCGCTACCAGATGGCCGATGATATCTGATACCATACTGTCTTTTGTTTGCATACTGTGTGATATATCACCATCACACAAAACAAAAGACAGGGAGAATTTTGCATCCTGCGTTACGTAGACAACAGTTCCTCAGTGTCTGCAGACCCATTTCCTATTTCTAATCATTAACTTCCTCAGTAATTTAGAACATCCATTTTGGCTTGTTTAATGGCAGTCTAATGGGAGAGCCTAATGTTTATACTGTAACTTGATCTGCCTCCAGTAAGTGTGGTCTAATGTTTACAATTACTTTGAGGAGCTTCAAAGTAGGAAAGTTCTGTGCTAGAAAAGTGGAATTCCCGCATGTTTCCAGTGTTCAGTAGCAGTGTGGTTTACCAAGACATTGTTTAAGCAACCCATTATATAACAGAGGAGGGCTTTAGTGTTAAAATGTAATTATTCATCAACATTAGTTCCTCATTTTAAGACCTCCTGCTTTGCTTTCACATGCTGCACTTCCTTCTTCTACAACGGTTCTGTCAGTTAGAGATAACATTTATACTGCTGAATCAAAAATGAAACAGAAAATTAGAAAACGTGACAGGTAGACGAGAGGCTGCAGACCTGTAACTGTGCATCAATACAAGTTTCGTATTTTTATCTTGGTCTGTGACTGTTTCATTTACCACACCACATCCTGTGTCAGAGGTCTCAAGACAGACCATGTGAAGCGTCAGAGCTCTTTAAAAAGACCCAGCTTCCTGTGAAAATGAAGTACAGTCTACCATGTTTGTCCTTTCCTCTACAAATATTGACATCAGGTTTCTGTTCAAAGAAAACGCACCTAACCTACAACTGTGGGAATAATACAGTATGGGTAAACACACAGTGACAATTCCTAGCAAAGACTGACACTGAAAAAGGATCAGTAGAGAGATCCTTTTTTTTTCCTGTACCCTCCCCCTCCCTTCCTCCGAGTCTTCCGTGCAGTGTTTATCTCCTGAACACAAGGGAAAAGGGAGCTTTGGGGATTTCCATGGAAAACAAGAGCTGCTGCTTTATCTGACATAACAGAAAGCAGAAATTGAGCCTTGAGGTTCTGACACATAGCATAAAATCAGTTAAAAAGAAACAAAAGAACAGAATTAGTAAATATATTGTACGTAGGCTGTTGTAATCTGTATTCTAGTTTCTTAAACAACTAACTACACAGCTTTCTATAAAAATGCATATAACAGTGGAAAGCTGTTAAGATCCTATCTCAGATGTTCACAAAGTATATTTTGTTTACTTTGCTCTGACCCCTAGAGGCATATTTGCTTACAAAAAGCATTTTGAGGACGTTTTTCACGGTTTCCTTCACTATTAAACAAACCCTTATCCTCGAGAGAAATGCTCACAAGTCACAACCCGTGCCAGGGCAAAGCATTTAACAAAACATGTAAATCGTAAGATAAATGTACGTGATATAGACAGTGTTTACGTGTACACCCTGTGTAATACTATTAAAGAGTTAAGCATTAGATTATACGTTTTCGCGAGGAGTAAGAAGACCTAAATGACTGCCCTCATCTTGAACCCCCGGAAAACGCGCTTTATTTTCCCGCCGGCGTCAAACGTCAAACTCCCCCACATTCTCTTCCATGAAGTTTCTCAGATAAGCCTGCAATCAGGTAACATTAAAACGTTTTTGCCATATTCTGGCAGACAGGAAAACAGACAGAAATTATATTGAAATCTACAAAATTAAATCTATAAAATATAACTTAAGCTGGGAGAAATATAATTAAGTTTTTTATTTATTACGAAATACATTTTACAAACGTATTCCTTGTTACGAAATACATTTTACAAACGTATTCCTTGTTACAGGAGCTAGAAACAATTCATGCTAATTAACTACTATCATTGGCAGAGAAAAAAACGAAGCAAACTATCCACCTTTTGTTAACCGCCAGGCTGGTCTCATTCGCGTCAAGCTATTTTTAGCTTTACAAAACAGCAAGTTTTGCTGCTTGATATTGTAAATTGGTGTGTCTTACCATATTATTTTCATGCATTATCTTAATTGTCAGCACAATGGTTTGTAGTGCAAACAGTTTTACCGTTTCCTGCACGTTGTTTTTCTTCTCGTTATTTCCTTATAGCAGCTAATGAACCGGAAGCCTAACCCATAGGCTTACTTCTGCATTGAATCAAAAGGTGGATATGCCCATATTTTGTCTAAAATGCAGATGCCCTACTTTGGTCTAAATTAACTCAACTTGTATAAATGTATGTCACATTCACTAGCATGCTGTTGCACCAAATCATATGGTTACCTGTAACCTTGTGCCTAATCGTCCAACATGTGGGTTTAATATTGTTTTATCATAATGTGCAACATAATCCTGTTTACTTCCATTTGGCTAATGCTTGATCCTGTTTTGGGTATGTATAATAAAGTGCTTAGTATCAGAAAATTAGCATGTCTGTCCCATTCCACATTAACAATGCAGTCTCATTAGATGGCCTATTAACAATTTCACAATTAGGTAACAATTCTGTAAATTAAATTTAGTACACAAACATTTTTTTTTTTTTAAATATATAGTCTTTATTGTTGCTGAAATTTAAAAGAGAGAGGGCGTTTAATCTGAACTTTGCTGCCACCAACTGGAATATTTGAGCATGTGACAACGAACAGTGAGGAAACGTGCAAAAATAGTAATGAAATATAAACAAAAATGTGCTGAAATACTGATGACGCTGAACCCTAGACCTTAAGCCATAAGCAGGCTTGAGAAATAAGCTACATTTTATGTTAACCCTGTGACTGGAGCCAGATGGTTGGCCTAGTTTCTGAACAGTATTTGATCAGAATGAAGAAAATACAAGTCCAGACAAGGTATATTAGCCTGGTGTTGCTATTATGATCCTGTTGTGCTGAATCAACTTTTCAAGTAAACTAACTAGATGATCCAGAATTGCAGAAGTGCCTTGTCATCGTTGTTGTGTGTAGCCAATTTAAAGCAAATAAATGAAAATATGTTAAACAGTTTTCGAACTAATGGGTTTTTGGATTCCCAATTGGATTCCTACATAGCATGTGGAATGATCATAACCTGTGATTTGGATGCCATTTTATTTGAAATATAGCAAAAAAAACATAGTTTCTAATTATTCTATTTAATTTACTTGACTGCTAGAGTCATCAATTTATGCCAAACAATGAATTTTTTGTTTATAAATCCTTATGTGGACTTGGAAAATGACATGACAAAGGTCTCTGTAACTATTTGAAGCATAGATTAGATAAGAAAATAGATTCCTGTGGTGCCCTTAAGGAGGATGAACTGGGAATCAAATTTTCATTGTCCTCTTCACCATAGCTGGTGTCTGGTGTGTCCCCACAGGATGCCACTGTTACATAAAAATATTTCATATGCACTCTTATGGTTTTAAACTTGGTTTGTATTGGGTGTATTATGAAAATAAATTTTTCTGACCTGCTGGGGAACTTTGACCGGTCGCAGTTTGACTCCCGGCGTCTGCTAAACACACAAATTTATCAGACCATGAAATCTTCCACCAACTGACTGAGCGACAGCCTTTTATTTTGAAAAATGCTCTCACGCACATATTTCTGTATTTATATTTGTATTTTTTGTGATGTCCAAACATGCTAAATCATAAAACTTAAACTACAAAGGCAAGAAAAACTAAATTTTGTCCTCCACTTGTGCAGTGTTGTCCAGCACAAGACTCCGCTTCAATATTGTGGTATCTCATTTAAACTATCTGCGCAGTCATGAATCAGCCGTAATTACTTGCCATTTTGATATGCTCTTCTAGATTTACAGACTTTCACACCTACAAAGATGACTAGCACAAACAATAAAGTTGCAGCAGAAGTCAAACAACTTATCATTATTATTTGCATCTGGCTCTGATCTGTAACAAACATAAGAAAAAAGTCATTAGCGCAAGTCAATGCAACTAGATAAACTAGCAGAGTAAATGCAGCAGCATAAATTTATTTATTTATTTATTTATTTTCTTATTTTTGTCTCTATACTTAATGTTGTGACTATTAAAATATGGAAAATAGTCATAATGATTGAGTGTGTGTACAAATGTTATACTAGTTATGGTTTCTTGTGCTATTAGCTAGTTAATGCCATATTGGCTTACTAAATGAACACTAATATCAGACACTGGCGAACCTGGACAAATTTGACTGATGTTGAGATGTGTAGTTTGTTTGACGAAGAAACTGGAGACCACACAGCTGTAAGTGTTTTTATCCTGATATTCCACCTCCAGAGGTAGAGAGAGACTGATACTGAGATCAGACGTGCTGATGTTGGACAATAAACTGTTTCCTTTGTACCAGGAGAGAGTCACATCACTTACATTCAACACTGAACACAACAATGAACAATTGGACACTGATGATGACTCTGATGATGATAGTAAAGAATCTCTGGTGATTAAAGGAATGGGCAAATGAGCTGAAAAATAGAATACATAAATTAAAGTTTAGTCTCAGGATCAATGAAAACACAAAACGTATCTTGATAAGTTGTCAGTGGTTCATCAAGATGTCTACAGCACATAGTAAATGATGTCAGTTCTGTGAAGCTTCATATAGATTTTACTCTATGATCTGTACTTCACTATGTTGTCTAATCATCTCTCTACCCTCTTAAAAATAAAGGTGCTTCACGATGCCATAGAAGAACCTTTTTGTCTAAATGGTTCCAAAAAGAACCTTTAACATCTTAAGTGCTTCCATAAAAGGTTCTTTTCAAAAGAAGGTTCTTCAGATTATAAAAAGGTAAGAAATAGATAGTTCTTTAAAGCACCTTTGACTGAATGGTTCTTTATGGTATTGCTGTAAAGAACATTTTAAAGCTCCTTTATTTTTTAGTGTGTACTGCACTTGCAATACACTGAAATCATTTATTAATTTACTCACCATAGACAGTCACATTGAAACCACTACATCTGAAAAGATGGCTGTTGATCTGTAGTTTATAGACTCCAGAGTCTGTTTTGCTGGTGTTTGTGATGGTGAGATCTCCAGTTTTATTGTTTAGCAGGAGTCTGCCTGTGAATTTCCCAGTATCATGAACATCTATGTACTGCTGTTTTTTAAAGACTTCAGCAATTGGCGTCTCTTTAGGTCCAAACATCCACAGAAGATGATCTTCCATCTGTATGTCTGTAAAATCACTGAGCAGAGTGACAGAATCTCCCTCCATCACCATCACCTGTGTTGTCTGTGTTGTAGCTGTTTCAGCAACAAAACATCACAGGACAATATAAATTATTTATCTCAGTTGTGAGTTGAGAAGTAACAGCTGATTATATTCTGACAGAATAATTCTCACTGATAATTTAACAATTTCTATTGTTTGTCTGTTTAAAATGTAAATTAAAAAAAAAATCAGGAAAGAAACTAGAGAACTCTAAATGCTACATACGTGGACACAGCTGATTTTTATCCAGATATTTGGTCTGGTGGCTGAGGTGATTGCTGAGCACACAGCTGTAGGTGTTTTCATCCTGATATTCCACCTCCAGACATAGAGAAGGGTCGATGTTAATATCAGAGACTTTAGTCATTGAGATTAAACTACTTCCGTTATACCAGCTTAAAGTCCCATTTGGAACAATCCTCGCTGAACACTCCAACACACACTTTGATCCTTCTGAACATGTTTGATTTTTTCTGATAATTTTAGGAGTTGGGAGCTGGAAATAATGAGAGCATGTTTAAAACAAGGATTTTTTTTTTTTAAAGTAGTTAGACTTTTACAGAAACGTTTAATTATGTTAAAGAATATTACATCCTGAGTGTTGAAATTTCCCCCCATCTCCGAAATGGTCTTCAATTCATCCGCATCTGCTATAAAGAACAGAACAATTTACAAAACGGTTTCTGTCATACAGATATTTTACCAATAAAATCTTCACACAGCAAAATCTTAGTAATTAAAACATCCTACCACAGAAAAGCCATAACACGAGCAAAATAAATGAGCGTTCCATGTTCCTTTATATGAGCAAAAGGCCTGTAAAAGAAGAAAAATAAGTCAAATCCCTCAAACAAATACATGTTGAAAAAGAAATCATGAATTACTTGTTGCGGTAAAGCGCTTGAACCAATACAAAAAGTAGCCTATTACTCGTCCAAGTGAAGTTGAAGTACCGTGTTTTCTTAATAATGG
>VONZ01002427.1:0-51889 GCA_012976165.1 Labeo catla
CTTTCTTTCTTTCTTTCTTTCTTTCTATTGCTTCCTCTTTTCTTCTGCCTTCCTTCCTTCCACCTAATTTTATTATCTTTCTTTCTTTCCTTTACTTTTTGGCTTCTTTCATTTTAATGTTTCTCCTTCTTCTGGTTTTCTTTCTTTTTCTTTCTTTCTTTCTTTCTTTCTTGACTGACTTCCTCTCCCTCCCTGGCAGATGCAAATGGAAATATGTCACAGATCAACCATTTTAGAGTGTAAAACAGAGAAAAACCATACAACGGTAAGAGGGTTATTGTTATTCTCTCCTGTATGAGAGGCCAATGAATTATTGCTATTCTATCAGTGCACCATTTAAATATGGATTATCGCTGGGCCTACATCAGCCTTGGAGCAGATTATTAGAGTAAGTCTTACTAGTGTACGCAACACCTGCAATATCTCGCTGTCCGACTGACACTAAATCTATGCGATATTCTAAGGGCCCACAGGGAATTAGGAATTTCTCATTATAAAAAATCATCACTCACACAAAACCGTGAGGCTACCTTCTCTCGCCAATCTTTCTCTCGAGCGAGTGTGAGGCTTTCGAGTAAACAGAAAGATCGGGGCATTCTGGGTTGAACTACTGCAACAGTGAAAGTCAGAATCGCCTTGCAGGGAGCAAGATTTCCATAATATCCTCCATACGTTTGCTAATCAAATGTGGTGAGAGAAATCCTCACAGTGTGCAGTCACAAATCCCACCATGTACTAAAAATGATTATTTTAGGTTTTTAAAACATTGAAACAATGTATTATACACACACCATTCATTCCATTCAGCACTGTTGGGCCAGGTCTAGTCGAACACGCAGTTTAGGACATCTTAACCTCCCTATGGGTGCCACTGGATGAATCATACACGGTGTTGCTAGCAATCAGCTTACATTATGGCTATCAGAACACCTGCTGTCAGCTAATAAACCAGAGAGAGTTGCTGCAAGTCCCCCTGTCAAAGTGAGTTACTGCAGTCTTCAGTAACACTCGCGGGCAGCAGAGAACTCTTCCTCTTCAAGAAACGGCCTCTCCGGTCCTCCGTGTACCCAGCACAACTAGGCTTTGCTAATTTGATTTTGATGTGCTGGTATCAGTCCAGTGGCTTAGAATACACGCCATGTTTCTCTCTTCTTTTATTGTTTGTTCTGGGCAAGACTGCCACCGCAGGGATCTCATGCAAGAAATCACATAGCACAATGGGGCACTATTAATCATTCCGCGCTAACAAGGGACAACATGCATGTCTGGTCTTATTTTCATTCCCTTCTGTGTTTTGTGGACTGTAAAGTGAATGATAAATTACAAAGCATGACAGTATCAGTATTGCAAGGCAAGAACGAGCAAAACACTGTCAAAAGTCTGGCTCTGCTTCTTCAAATCCTCCATGGAAAAGCGTACAACACACCTTTCATTGTTAGTAGGACATATTCCAGAAAAATGCACTAAGAAAAACAAAGTTAAGTTCGGAGCATGACTGTTCCTGGTCATAGTTAATATGAAAAAGGCTGAGAATGAAACAACCTCTCTGTCACCTTCTATGTTAGACAAAACCTTTTAACTTTTTGGAAAGTTCTAGAAATGTTAGTTTTCCTGTAGTTAAAACACATAAAATACATGTCTGAGGGGAACACATCCACATAGACAAGATTTTATGAAGGAGGACTAAAGTTAAGTCGAGATGTGGGTGAGCATGAGATGCATGCTAATGTAACGCAATAACGTCGCTGGCCTCATTTTCGCTAATCTGTTTGGCTATTGGGGCTTGTAGGATAAAAGAGACCCTGCACATCAGCAGGTGATTAATATATACTCAGCTGTCAACCGGTATGGAATTCAGATAAGTTGCGCAGCATGAAGAGGCTTCATAAATCAGGCTTTTGAAATAAATGTGCTACAAGTATAATACTGGGAGACAGGTGGGTGTTACATCAACGTTCCTCTTTGACAGGCAAGTGTTCAGATGTAGGGGGAAGGGGAATTTCACAGACCTGATTTAACTGCACAATGTGAGCTGTGAAAATGTCAAACATATTAACAGCTGGGCTGTATTCATAGCTCAAGGCAGGCAATGGGATGTAAAGGTCCTTATTGTGTAACTTCATTAAATTTATCTCTACTGCCTCTGTAAGTTCTCTCTTGTGCTGGAATAAAAATGTTTATATATATATATATATATATATACACACACACACACACACACACATATATATTTAAATGAAATTGATATATAGTCCAACCAAGACTTAGTCATACTTTCACAGTTCTTCACTGAAAATAAATCGCCTTAACACCCATAGAGCATGCACTTTGTAAATGTCATTTATGAAACTTCATGAGTAAAGTTTGAGAACAAGCCTTGAGTTGGCTTGAGAAAGTTTGAAGCAGTTGTAAAAGTATGAAAGTTTACATTGCTAGCATGATTTAACATGTTGCTAGCATGTTTTAACATGATTAGCTTGTTGCTTGCATTTTTATAGGCTGATTACAATGTTGTTAGCATGATTAGCATGTTGTTAGCATGATTAACAAGTTAACTGCAATATTTTAGCATGGTTAGCAAGTTTTTTATAGCCTGATTAGCATGTTGCTAGCATGATTAACATGTTACTAACATGTTGTTAACATGTTTCTAACACAATTAACATGTTACTAGCATGTTGCTAGCATGAGTAGCAAGTTAATAACATGATTCTAGCATGATTGGCAAGTTACTAGCATTTGGTTATTTGGTTATCATTTTTATAGCCTGATTAGCATGTTGTTAACATGATTAGCATGTTACTAACATGTTGTTAACATGTGTCTAACATAATTAACATGTTACTAGCATGTTGTTAGCATGATTAGCAAGGTAATAGCATGATTCCAGCATGATTGGCAACTACTAGCATGTTGCCAACATGTTTTAACATGATTAACATGTTGCTAGCATATCTTAAACATGATTAACAGGTTGTTAAAATGTTGTTAGCATGATTAACGTGTTGCTAGCATGTTTCTAACATTATTATCAAGTTACTAGAATGTTGCTAGCATGATTAGCAAGTTACTAGAATGTTACTAGCATGATTAACAAGTTATTTTAGCCTAAATAGCATGTTGCTAACAAGATTAACATGTTACTAACATGTTGATAACATGTTTATAACATGATTAACATGTTACTAGCATGTTGCTAACATGTTGTTTGCATGATTAACATGTTGCTAACATGTTTCTAACATGATGAACATGTTACTAGCATGTTGTTAGCATGATTACCATGGTGAAAAAAACCAGCATATGCTGGTTTAAGCTGGTCCTTTGCTGGTTTATGCTGGTCATGTTGCTGGTCATGTCAAGGACCAGCATAAACCAGCAAAGGACCAGCTTAAACCAGCAAAGGACCAGCTTAAACCAGCATCAAAACATACCTAACCAGCATCCCAGCGTCAAAACATACCTACCAGCATATGCTGTTTTTTTCACCAGGGTAACCAGTTACTAGCATGCTGCTAGCAGGATTAACAAGTTACTAGCATGATTATCATGATACTAACATGTTGTTAACATTATTAACAAGATACTAGAATGTTGCTAGCATGATTAACAAGTTATTTTAGCCTAAATAGCATGTTGCTAGCAAGATTAACATGTTACTAACATGTTGATAACATGTTTATAACATGATTAACATGTTACTAGCATGTTGCTAACATGTTGTTTGCATGATTAACATGTTGCTAATATGTTTCTAACATGATGAACATGTTACTAGCATGTTGTTAGCATGATTACTGTAGCAGAGTCACGCTACAACTCTATATTACACTGGTTGAGGCGGCCAAATATGGACAGGATTCCGGTAAGAGAATCAGGGATAGGAGAAGAGATTCTTCACAAAGATGCATTTATTTAACAGTCTTTGGGTTGTCATCTGCACCAATTATTCTCTGACAGTGATATCTGTATTAATGGTCTGAAAGAACAATAAAGAAATATAATCACAACCATATTCTGAGAACCATTTACACATTCGCATTAAATCAAACATATGCAAATAAACACTGATTAAACAATTAAGTCTGCATCCTTAACATTAATAGCAACCTATCCAATACAAATAGGTATAATAGAGTTGTGCAATGACGCATTATTAATGTAAACACAACTGTGACGCAGTATAATAATCCAGCCGATGCTAACGCTAATTAGCGGGTTTCTCTCGCGGCAATTACGGCCGCTACAGCGCTCAAAACTCGTATAATTTAACCGAAAACAATCGTGGGACATCAATAACACAGTATACCACATGAACATACACATGCAGATGTACTTACATTAAGGCATAAAACGCATTATACAGAACATAGACAGAGACGTGCAGAGATGAGCCTTCACCGAACGGTCTTTCTGTGTCACACTAAATCAGTCCGTATGGACAACAACTTTAGTTCCTGGGACAGGCTTTCGTACACAGCCGCCCCCAATTATCTGACAGGATAATTGTAAACACCAAGAAAGTCTGTCTACAACGTCTAAGGCTCATCCTCAAATTGAGGAAGTGGAATCAAACGTATAACTGGGCGAGTGTAGGATTTTTCCTGAACTTTGACACGAGCAGTGCGAATTTTTCCGTCAGGTCCAGCCAATGTCTCCGTCACTGTGCCGACAGGCCAGAGGGCGCGAGGAAGTTGCGGATCAACAATGAGGACCACTTGGCCTACCATCAGTTCTTTCCCATCCTTTCTCCATTTTTGTCGATCCTGTAAGCTTGGGAGGTAATCTCGGATAAAGGCAGTCCAGAAATTATCCGCTAACACCTGGCTGTGTCTCCATCTACGTCTTCCGAGCAGGTTAGTAGAGTCAAATAAGACTTGCGGTAGGGAGGCGTCACGACGACCCATAAGGAGCAGGTTTGGAGTCACTGGGTCCAAATCTGCGACATCGGAGGATACGTAGCCGAGTGGCTTGGCATTTAAAATGCCTTCAACCTCCAATAGCAAAGTCTGTAGCACTGGCTCTGGCACTGATTGCTCTCGCAGAACAACACGTAATGCTGTCTTAACAGATTTGACTTCACGCTCCCAGGTTCCTCCAAAATGAGGAGCATTAGGTGGGATGTAGCGGAATCTGATCTTCTGTGGAGCAAGCAGCTCCTGCAGCTTGGGTGCCATGATATTGAAAGTGTCACGCAGCTCGCGATCTCCTCCTACAAAGTTGGTGCCATTGTCGCAGAGCAATTCCATGGGCTTACCCCGACGTGCTATAAAGCGACGCAGGGAGAGCAGGAATGCATCAGTGTCAAGGTGCTCAAGCAGATCAAGGTGCACACATCGGGTCGTCATGCACTTATAAAGGATGCCCCATCTCTTTTCGCAGTGACGACCAACTTTGACTGAAAAGGGGCCGAAACAATCTACTCCAGTAGAATAAAAAGGCGGTTGGTGAAGTTGCAGCCTGCAGGATGGAAGATCGGCCATTCGGGGGACTTCAGGCTTGGCACGCCAGAATTGACAATCTTGACATTTGCGCTGATGTTTACGGACGGCTTCTCTGCCCCGAAGTATCCAATACTGGCGACGCAATTCTGCTAGCACACGTTCAGAACCAGGGTGTAAAAGTTGGCAGTCTGTCTCTTTGATCAACAGCTTAGTTGTAGAATGACCAGGATCTAACACAATAGGGTGGATGGCATCCGGGCCGAGGTCACTTGCTCGACGTAATCGCCCCCCTACTCTGATTAGACCTGTGTCCTTATCATACTCTGGAGCAAGGGATGCCAAGCGACTGTTAGCTGGAATCGATTGTCCAGTCTTCAAAGCTTGAACTTCTAGTGGGAATGAGTCCTGTTGAGCTTGAGCCAGAATAAGTTTCTCTGCTTCAACATAATCATCAGCTTGCAGAGACGAGTTACTGTCTGCAGCAGCCGCCCCGTGTAGGGACCTGACAGTGGCCTGAACCAGCTCTAGCCATGTGTGGAAATGACTGGGGTCCAGAAGTGAATGACTGGGAACTGTGACAGTGCCGACAAATGCAGTTTTCCTTAACTCACTGAGGTCTGGTTCTGCCTCGATGACAGGTGTAGATGGCCACTGGTCTGAAGGTTGAAGGAGGAAGTCTGGTCCTGAACTCCACTGGTGAG
The DNA here is from genome assembly GCA_012976165.1 of Labeo catla. Classification (NCBI taxonomy): domain Eukaryota; kingdom Metazoa; phylum Chordata; class Actinopteri; order Cypriniformes; family Cyprinidae; genus Labeo; species Labeo catla. The sequence continues at coordinate 6,146 of VONZ01002427.1, forward strand.
GACTTGCTAATTGTGTCAGTGTCAGACCTCTCGTAATGTGGTCAGCAGGGTTGTGAGCTGAATCGATGTACCGCCATTCAGCTGCATCTGTGAGGGTCTGGATTTCTGCTACACGCGTCCCTACAAATACCTTATAGCGACAGGACTCAGATGATAGCCAGTGCAGCACAGTGGTTGAGTCGGACCAGAGAGTGACTGTATGGATGTTAAGAGACAATTCAGTCTGGATCACGTTGGCTAATTGAGCACCTGTCAGGGCTGCACTCAGCTCCAAGCGAGGCATGGAGAGGCATTTCCTTGGAGCCACTCTGGATCTGGCCAAAACGAAGGCGACATGAATGTGGCCTTGATCATCAGTAGTGCGCAAATAGGCAACTGAGCCGTATGCCCTTTCTGATGCATCGCAGAAGATGTGGAGTTCTCGGATGGCACGAGGGTGATCAGCACAAGCTGGCGCATAAGGTCGAGGGAATTGCAGCTGAAGGAGATTCGGAATCTCTCTTATCCAGATTAGCCACTTCTCTCTTAGCTGTAGAGGTGCTATCGGATCATCCCAGCCCAGATTCTGCTTCCAGAGATCTTGGATGAGAACCTTAGCCCGGGTGGTAAACGGGATAATATACCCCAACGGGTCATACTGGCTGGCCAAGGTCTTGTACATATTTCTCATGGTTGGCTCTAGGGGCTCGGTTGAACGCAAATTATAGCCCAGAGTGTCACTGAGGCAATCCCACCGTAGACCTAGAGTGGGTTCTTGTAGTTCTGTACTGGCTTTGGTCAACCACAGTTCACTGTTAGCAGATCGGGCTTCTGCGGGAAGATGTTCAATGACGGAGGGTACGTTGCAGGCCCACTGTCTTATGTCAAAGCCTCCCTCAGACAACAGTTTACGAAGTCCATCAACCACCTCCTTAGCATCGTCAGAGTTTGAAGTGCTGTACAGGCAGTTATCAACATAGAAGGAATTCTCAACAATGTTAACCAAACTGACCTGGTCATTGTGATGTTCTTGAGCGTGGTGTTGGAGGGCGTATATGGCGCAACACGGACTGCATGTTGTTCCGAACGGAAGCACCTGCCATTCATAGATTCCGGGCTCCTTGTCTCTGCACATGTTCCGCCAAAGGAACCTCAGCACGGGCTTGTCTGTGGGCAGCAAGCGTACCTGGTGGAACATGCCCTTTATGTCCCCACTCACGGCCACGGTGTGCTGTCGGAACCTCAGAAGCACACCTAACAATGATGGACCCAGCATCGGACCAGCGAGTAACTGGCTGTTTAAGGACTGCCCCTGATGTTCAAAGGAACAGTTAAAGACAATCCTGTCCTTACCATTGTGATGCACCATGTGGTGCGGAATGAACCAGGACTCTGAAGTATCGTGTGCTTCCTCTGTGGTAATCTTGGCTACATATCCAGCAGATTCCAGCTTATGGATTTCAGTGCAGTAGGCTTTGGCTCGTTCGGGGTCTCGTGCCAGTCTGCGCTCAGTACTTCGAAGACTGGGAAGAACAGCCTCCTTTCCAGCATGGAGTATGGTCATGGGCATGCGTCGGAGCAAAGGTGTGGCATAACGTTGAACACCATCTATGTCCACTCTTGTGGTGGCGTTCTGGAGCATGGCGAGAGCATCTTTGTCTTGCTTGGACCTGGTGACCATTCTCTCGTTGTATGGGAGGGTGTCGACCAACCAGAGTCGTTCAACGTGCCGAATCAGCTCATCATGGGGCTGAGCAGTGGTAATGTGAAGGCACTGCTGATAACACCGTGAAGGTTGCTTGGGGCTCATTGGACCTTGAAGAGACCATCCTAGTTGTGTTCTGATGGCTATCGGTCCGCCTTCTGGGCCTCGGCATACAGGCTGTATCGGCATTAAGAGGTGCGGCATGTCAGAACCAATCAGGAGTAGTGGTTTGACTCTGTCAACAGGGGGAAGAGGAAGATCTCTCAGATGACGGTAAGCTCGTTGAAGTGCGGCCACTGGATAGTTATGTTCTGCCAGACTCAGACCGGTCGCAGTGAAGGCACTGGGGACTGTGAACCTCTTTGTGGGTTTGGTGACTGATGAGACCTCAAAGGAAACAGACGATCCTTCAAGTTCTGTGTGACATTGTCGTACAGTCTGTAGATGGAGTAACTCTGGGGTACAGGTAAGCTTGAGCTGCTGCACAACTGGGGAAAGCACAAGTGTTCTCTCTGACCCATCGTCGAGAACGGCATGTGCCTCCATTGTGTGGGGTCCATTGTGGAGGAGGACCTTGACGACCTTCAGCATGACTCTGGGTGTACGGTTCGGTCTGTCCAAGTAAACCCGGGTAGATGGGAGGCTGACAGTGAGGACAGCTCTGGTGGTGTCACTGATGGAATCATGAAGAACTGTAAGATGTAGCTCTTTGCATATTTTACATGGCCGTTTGAGGTTACAAGACTCCACAGCATGGAACCGTCCACATCTCCAGCAGCGCTTACCATCTTTAATCCAAGCTACAATCTGGGCATTCGTCAACTTCTTGAAAGTCTCGCAAGAGTTGAGGTAGTGATCCCTGTTGTCACAATGGGGACAGTATGGCTTGGGCTTGAAGCTGGATTTAGGGGGTGCCGGATCAGGAGTCTTAGCTACACTCTCACGTGTCAGGAGAACTGGCCTTGAATGCTCTCTGGGATGAGGTGCTCCTCTAGCTCTACCAAAGGCCTTTGGAGTCTCACTCTGGAACATAGCCGCAGCTCTGCTGGAGATCCGTTTCGCTTGAGACTTGATCTGGAGCCATTCTGCAAAATCAGGGAGTGTGTACGTCTTGTCGGTGCCCGTCTGGAGAATTCCTCTACTTAAGCAGTATTCAACAAAACTGTCGCGATAGGCTGGTGGCAGTTTACTCAAGAGACGGTCCACATGTGAGCCACACAAAAGCTCATAACCATTCTGGCCCTCAAGAGTTCTCAGCATACCCACTAAGGACTGTACTGACAGTGCAAATGAGTCAAAGGCGTTAGCATCACCTAATTTAAGAGGTGGGGTGCTTAGGATGGCACCCAACTCAGACTGAACGAGCTGTCGTGGCTGTCCATACTTGTCTTGAAGTGCCTGCAAAGCAGCAGTGTAAGGCTGGGGGTGATACATGAAGGCTTTAGCTAGCTGATGAGCACTGGAAAGTTTCAAATGGCTTAGGAGAACATGGTATTTATACTGTTCACTGATATGATTGTGATTGCTCAACAAATTGTCCAATGCTAACTTAAATAGAGCAAAGTCACTCTCAGCACCGCTTTCGAAAACTGGTAATGAAGGTCGTGGAATGCCATAGGCTGAAGCAAACAGGATCTCTGGACTCGGATGCGGTGGGTAGACAGCTGAGTGAAGCTGAGACGAAGCTGCTTGAACGTAATCAGGGACATGAGGTGTCGTCGCCGTCGCTTGGTGGCTGGAGGCAGGGAGCTGTGACGGACCTGGAACTGTCGTCACTGGCGTTGTTGCCATCTGTTGTACCCCGTAACGAAGGGTAGGTAGTGTGGCTGTAGTAGGCTGCTGTGTCATGCGCTGCATGCTGATGCTCATGGGGTATGCAGCAGAGGTTGGCATAGGGAACGCTGCTGAGGACTGAGGTGCTGCTTTCAACTGTGATGACACAGAATATACTGGAATGGCGGTATGAGCAGATGGTGCGGTGTCAGGGATTGGCGATGAGAATGCTTGTGGTCCCGGGATGAGTGTGGCAGGCAAGGGCGCACTGGCAGAGTAAGTAGCAGGTGGGGCCCACTGTGGCGGTCTAGGTGATGGCTGGGACACCGCAGAGCCATCAGGAACTGGCTGTTCGGTAGGACAGGGCAGCAGCGATGACGTCACAGCTGGCGACTGGAAGGGGGGTTGCTGAGGCGTGGAAGACATGAACTGAGGTGAACAAGCCTGGCTGCGCTGCGCTGGAAGCTGTTGCGTGTTCGGAGAACCAGAGTCTGTAGGAACTGGAGTGGTTGAACTAGAGTCTATAGAGAGCATGGAAGATACAAGCCTTGCTACTTCGAGTTCAGTCTCTGCTTGGTGAAGCTTACGCTGTCGTTCTAGGTGCTTTGACAGGGCCACCTTTGCGGCAAGCGCCTCCTCTTGCATGCGCTGGGCTTCCTTTGCTTGTGCTTGCAGTCGTTGGTGTTCCAGATCGATCAGTGTGTCCTCTTCTACTTGTTGCCGTAGACTGTCATACTGTCTCTGCTTAATCTTCTCCTCCAACATAGCAGTCTGGACGCTAGAGAGCTCTGGTGGGACATAGACACCCGCGGAAGTAAGGGAACGCCTACTCGTCCTGGAGTGAGAGCTGACACCGCTGTGAGACGTTTTCCTCGAGCTGCTTCGGGGCTGACTAGGACAGTGAGAGGAAGCTTTCGGAGGAGGGTCACCTGCAGGTTGGTAGCCAACATCGTAATCATCCAGATGGGTAGGCAGATTCGTCTTGCGTCGAGGTCTGGACGATGTCTCAGATGCGTCACCTTGTGCTTTGTCCATATTGGTTCAATACTGCTCTCAATCCGGCTCGAAGGACCACCTTTTGTAGCAGAGTCACGCTACAACTCTATATTACACTGGTTGAGGCGGCCAAATATGGACAGGATTCCGGTAAGAGAATCAGGGATAGGAGAAGAGATTCTTCACAAAGATGCATTTATTTAACAGTCTTTGGGTTGTCATCTGCACCAATTATTCTCTGACAGTGATATCTGTATTAATGGTCTGAAAGAACAATAAAGAAATATAATCACAACCATATTCTGAGAACCATTTACACATTCGCATTAAATCAAACATATGCAAATAAACACTGATTAAACAATTAAGTCTGCATCCTTAACATTAATAGCAACCTATCCAATACAAATAGGTATAATAGAGTTGTGCAATGATGCATTATTAATGTAAACACAACTGTGACGCAGTATAATAATCCAGCCGATGCTAACGCTAATTAGCGGGTTTCTCTCGCGGCAATTACGGCCGCTACAGCGCTCAAAACTCGTATAATTTAACCGAAAACAATCGTGGGACATCAATAACACAGTATACCACATGAACATACACATGCAGATGTACTTACATTAAGGCATAAAACGCATTATACAGAACATAGACAGAGACGTGCAGAGATGAGCCTTCACCGAACGGTCTTTCTGTGTCACACTAAATCAGTCCGTATGGACAACAACTTTAGTTCCTGGGACAGGCTTTCGTACAATTACCATGGTGAAAAAAACAGCATATGCTGGTTTAAGCTGGTCCTTTGCTGGTTTATGCTGGTCATGTTGCTGGTCATGTCAAGGACCAGCATAAACCAGCAAAGGACCAGCTTAAACCAGCATCAAAACATACCTAACCAGCATCCCAGCGTCAAAACATACCTACCAGCATATGCTGTTTTTTTCACCAGGGTAACCAGTTACTAGCATGCTGCTAGCAGGATTAACAAGTTACTAGCATGATTAGCATATTACTACCATGTTGTTAGCATGATTACAATGTTGTTATCATGTTACTAGCATGTTGTTACCATGATTATCGAGACCATGAGGAAAGTCCGTAGACCTGGTACCCTTTAGAGCCGATGTCAAGGCAATGAAAGTCTGCCTTAGTCAATGTTCAGGACACGTGGTTCATGTCCTAATCTTCAAGTACCGCCTTAAGCCATCAAGCAAACTGACTTCCTACACGAGCGAGTCAGCAGCCATTCAGACTCTCTGTAGGGCTCAACTGTTTTCATGAGCTCACTGACACTACCAAATCTTATTACAGACTAACAGCAGGTCAAGCCGAAATGCTCTCGGCGCTCACATTACGAAAGCACCGCACTGACATTTGGAGAGAAAACTTTCAATGCTAACAATCCAAATCAAACATCAGCAAAAAAATGAACTGATTGCAGCAGATTGACCCGCCTGACACCAATAAGATTAGTCTCAGTTCTGAGAGATGGTAAACCACCTCCACTTCCAGCGGCACTGGCTGAATGGGTTTTACAACTGAAGTGTTAACACTGCACACAATCTGACCAGTCTACTGTATGAGACCCACTGCTGCGTGCTGGATAGCGTATGATCCTTTCTCTATATGCTTCGCTGGCCGAGCTCCAATCGTTTCACTCCTGAGGGAGGCCCCTGATGTGTTACATTGTTCTTCATAACATGTGTAACAGAAAGCTAGCCCTTGATCCACCATTGCAAATCCAATAACCAAAAGTGTATGTAGCCACAACTGTGAGCATGCTAAATGGGTTATTTATGTTTGTGTGCACAAGTGAGAGAGAGAGATGCTTGGTCTCTATAGAGGTACTATTGTTGCTTTATTTAAAGGTACAGTTCATCCAAAAATAAACATTCTGTCATCATTTACTCACCCTCATGTTTTTCCAAACTCATTTGTCTTTTTTTCTTCTACAGAACACAAAAGGAAAAAATCAGAACTACTGCTTTTCCATGCCGTTTTCATAGAATTGAACCTATAAATGACAATGACAATCCTCACTGGAACGTGCACTTTCAGTCCGACTTCTCTTATACATGCCAAGACTGATACATGCTGATCCTTACCCTGTTCTGCACTGAACTGGCAAGCAATTCAAGCTGCAATGCTGAACCCATTCCTTAATTGACAGTCTCTGTATGCATTTGTCTTATATTAACCCCCAGGCTTTTGGGAGGACTAACGATTTAAGAAATGACTGGTCTGAAATATTCACATATTTGGAACGACAAACTTCTCTTGGAGTTGCTGAAATACTTATCTTGACAACCTCACGTTGCAGTGTTTCAGTCACCTTGGAGCAGCCCGCCATCTTGCCATCTCAGTGAAAATTGGAGGAATGCTGTTAAATAGGGTTTGTCGTATGATTAAGGAAATTAGCATCAGGTGCCTAATTAACATCAATAACTTGGAGGTATCTGTAAGTGTTCTCTAATTTTGATCAGAGATCTTTTTCACATATCTCATTTAAGTTTTTTATACTGTGCTTCAGAATACAATTAATTTATTAAACATGCTTAAAAAATTTCCTTTCTACTCCTACTAGCATAACTTAAAATAGGACTAATTAGTGAACCTGAAATTTATGAAATCAACAACCACTATATGGACAAAAACTAAATGAAACAATGTAAGTCAATGGGAACTAAAACTGTTAGATTACCAACATTCTTCAGAACTTCATCTTTTATGTTCATCAGAAGAAATATAGTCATATGTGTGGAACAACATGAAGGGGAATAAATGATGACAGAATTTTCATTTTTCTGGGTGGACTATTACTGTATGCATTCAAGCTTCAAAAGGATGCAAAAATACCATTCAATATATTCCAAGACTTGAAACTATTTTAAAAGCCATTTCAACTGCTTTGTGTGAGACAGACTGAAATTTAAAGGAGAAGTCCACTTCCAAAACAAAGATTCACATATAATTTACTCACCCCCTTGTCATCCAAGATGTTCATGTCTTTCTTTCTTCAGTCATAAAGAAATTATGTTTTTTGAGGAAAACATTTCAGCATTTTTCTCCATATAATGGACTGATATGGTGCCCCGTTTTTGAACTTCATTGCATTTGAAGGGCACCAAAGCAGTCCATTATATGGAGAAAATCCTGAAATGTTTTGCTCAATTTCATAATTTATTTATGACTGAAGAAAGAAAGACACGAACATCTTGGATGACAAGGGGGTGAGTACACTATATGTGAACAGATGTTATCTATTGAAAATCTATTGAAATTCATGAGATGTCATATTCGTGAAGAAATCATTAATGATCCAGTCAATGATCCAGTTAACAATTCCCACACAAAGCTACTGCAACTTTAGAAGACTTTACTTCTGTATGTACTACTTTAATGATCCTTTTATGATGCTTTTGAGTCCTTCTTGAAGCTTTAAAAGAGTGACAGTCTTTAGATTTCTTCTTGTTATTGTGTTATACTGAATTGAAGATGCAAAAGTACAGAAGTGGCACATGTGTCTTCTGTAAAGTGTGATAAGATTGAATCTTCAAGCGAAGAACCATTATTTGTCACCAAACTCCAATTTAGACTAACTGTACATTGTTTAGAGTTATGCAGAGACGATCCATGCTTGCAGCCACACCGCCTACACCCCAAACACTCCTAAGGAATACTGAAAAATCCTGAAAGAGACAAGGAACACAGATGTAGTCTGTTGAAATCTACTGAAGTTTGCACAGCTACAATGGCTGCACCACCGTGCCAAATCAAAATTCTGGCAGAGTGCATAAGCATGCAGCCCCACGAGGCTCAGCTGGAGCACAACCAATCACATTCTGGACCCCTCCTTATTATCTCCCTAAACATCTGCCCCATGCCTCCGCGGGCCTCAGAAAAGAGAGGAACCATTTGATTAATGATTCAGAATCGCTCTCCTGAATCGTTAAACACATCTGCATCAGCAACCTTGTTTCACGTAGTAATAAATAGCAGGAATCTGTCTGGAATGCCTGACCTGAATCTCATTTAATGCAAATCATTTGATCCCTACTTAAATGCTGAATGCTGATGTAAATGGAAACGACACTGGAATAGTTTCAGCATTAATAAAAACGCTCTGAATATTTGAGACCTGTAGGAATGCTTACTGGTGTTTAAAGGAGTCATCAGATCACGCTTTCCACAAACTGATATGATTCTTTAGGGTCTTAATAAAAAGTCTACAATATACATTGGTTAAAATTTCTCAATGGTGGTGTAAAACACCCATTTCACCTAGTCAAAAACAGCTCTGTTCAGAGCAAGCCATTTCGGTGCACGTCTCTTTAAATGCTAATGAGCTCTGTTCACCCCACCCCTCTCTTTCGTGGGGTGAAAACAGTTCTCTGAGAGACTGTAAACTTTAGCCGCGAAACTTGCTAATTAGCACATTATTAGGAAAGGTGATTTGCAAAGATTTATAAAAAAAAAAACATTATACTCGCTTCTTTTGTAGGTGAAGCTGGATCACAAATGATTTGTGCAAACATAGACGCATTTAGGTAGATGAGGGGAGCCTTTCCTTCAAAAACGAAAGTAATCCTCTGTCTTCAGCGGCTCAGATGTCGGGAGTAAATGACGACTGCTATGACCATTACTACATCCAACAACAAAACACCTCAATCGCTTAGGAGACATTCTTGTCTTCCCTTGCTCCAGCTTTAAACAAAGGCGGACTGTTTACAGCTTACTCAGGGTGGGTCTAAGGTAAAACAGTTGCATCAATCAACAATTGTGGGAGCGGCCTTGGTCTGTGTGACGTCACACAGCCAAGAATCAGAGAATGGCTTGATTTGCAAAAGGTTATGATTTATAAGGATTTAAAAAAAAAAAAAAAACACTTGGTGGATATTTATCATTATAGGGTGGATGTGTACACACACTGCCAACACACATTTATGTTCAAACAACATGTAAAAGTGAATTTTGCATCCGATGACTCCTTTAAAGAAAACTAATTCTCAAAAGACACAACATATAAAATGTGTAAATATAAATTCAAATAAATGCTGTAAATTCTGTTGAACTTGCTATTCAAAAAAATAATTCTACTCTATCAAAATATCTTTATGTTTTATAGTAATAAGAAATGTTTCTTGAGCACCAAATCAGCATATTATAATGATTTTTGATGATCATGTGACACTGAAGACTGGATGAAAATGGCTGTTGAAAATTCAGCTTTGCCATAACAGGAATAAACTACACTTCAAAATATATTAAAATTGAAAACTATAATCATTGTTTACAATATTATTACTGTTTTACTACATTTTTTATTAAATAAACACAATATTATACCCCAATATTAGACCCCAAAGGGTTTCTAAGGGTCATATGATATTATAATACTCAAATATATACATATATATATATATATATATTATATAGCACACATGTAAATGTTACATTTAAAAAGATCATTAAAAATCAACAAAGAATGTGGGAAAAACAATAATTCTGTTGAGTAGTGAATACACAAAGGCTCACACATACACACACACACACACACACACACACACACACACACATACACACATAGTCACGCTTTTATTTTTTATTCGTTTCTGTTCTTAACTGAAATAATCATATGCTTCTGCATTCAGCCGCCATCAGTGAAAGTTATCAGCTTTCATTTCCCAAGTTATTCATAATTGATTTCAGATGAACTGTGTTGATTTGCTCTACTCTAAAACCAGATCAAATTCAGCCAGACTGAAATCCTTGAATACAGTGTAGGACTTTTGCAGCTAATCTAACTAGGGTTAGCCATAATTGGACTGCCTCCATGCCTGACCTCAATTTCTCACTACTTAAAAGGTCAGGCTTCAGGGAGACGATGTCTTTCTGCCTTGGTCTCTTGCTGGCAATCTACAGAAATGAAGAACGGACCTAGAGGATATGAGAAGAAAAAAAATCAATTATGAATTTACATTAATTTTGGCTAGCCGGCTATGCGGTGAAACATCTACAGTAAGTAACAGCTATTTAAGTTATTCATTAAAAACTTGCTGGGCAGTCACGTTCACCCTTCACTTACAGTACATGCAAAACAGCTGCTTGAACATTTTCCTAAACAACTCAATTTTGTGTTTCACAGAAGAAAGAAAATAACAGTTTTTGAAAGATATGACGGTGCGTAAATGATGACAGAATGGTCATTTCTGGGTGAACTGTTTCTCTTTAAACCACAAACCCCTGAAGGACAGACAAATAAACTGCTGCTGATCTGTTTGCGAGAAGGAGAAAACAGACGACAAGCTACTGAAGCATTGTTTTTGCCTGTCTGTTGGGTTTTATTCAGCTATAAACTTAATGTAGCATGTAAACACAGAAACATAGTAAAGCAGCTTGTTGACTAGTGCATTGTAAAACCTAAATGTTTTCTTTTTCAAGGCTACTGTGTATTAAATGTGGAAAATATCTCCCACAAATACATCATGCGTTATCAGAGCAGCGAGCCAGGTTTACAAAAGCACATTTTTCCCTCATCTGTCGGCTCCTCGGAGCGTAACGCTCACCCTCGTAAACTGCTGTCAAAACAGTCCCTGCTTAAAACAGCCCCAGACGGGGAGGGCAAGCAATTAAAGAATTAGACCTTGATTTTTCTGATGGTCTTTAGTCTGCGGCTGCTAATAGAATTGTGCGTTTAAACGCGAGTGTGCTTTAGGAAGAGCTTCCTTGATTTGTGTTGCCTATGTGCTTAACTTTAATTACAAATCCCATTAGTCTTAAAAACGGTGCATTACACTGGCAATTTGATAAACAGATGGCATGACTCCGCACCTCACATCCACCACAGCACTCCACTTTGAATATGGGAAAAACATCATTACTTTCACTTAGGAGCCCTTGCCCACTAAAATGAGCCAATTACCAAAAAGATGCTTGATCATTTTGCTGTTTGTCCTTCAGAAGACTTGCAAGCCAGCCAGCAATTTGCAATCCTCCTCTGGGTACATGTGGGTGATGTGCACAACGATTAGCTGGATATGGGCCTTGATATTCTCAACTGCATGTAAAAAATATCTGGAATATCTTATTATTTTTCAAAGACAACAAGAGAAGCTCTCTGTTGTTTGCAATTTCACCCTTCGCTATATCACAGGCAGCTTGGTATCGGCCTAGATGTATTATTAATAAAGACCAAGAATTAAACATTTTATGAGAATATGTGCACTTGACCACAATTTCCCAGCAGTCAAGCATAGAAACTTTTTGAGGGCTTCCTCATAATGCAAAATGCAAAAAACCAGCAAGGAAGCGCATACTCTTGTGTAATAAATAGCTGATGTTTGCCGGCGATTCAAGGTGAACATGCTAAAAAGGGTAAATACTAACTGGCAGTAGCGTGGATGGTGAGATTGGAGAGGAAAATAAGGGCCTCTCATCTTAAATGATGGATTAGGCCTGCCACACAAGGTCTGGAGGCAAAGAGCCCCGTCTGTTCGTGACCAACGCTGTGATATGCCATCTCTCTTTCTCTCTGTGTGTGCTCTTAGGGTAGTGCCCATGGGACGTTTCCACTCTGAAGGACAGCCTATTACATGGTCAGGGTTGAGGAGTGCTGTCTCGCCTAGATTGCAAGTGTGGCAGGTGGATTATGCTGACACTCACACCATGGCCCAGGCTAAACGCATGAGCAGGTGGGTGAACCACTCAAGCAGAGGTCAAGGTGCCACTGAGGCCCAGTCTGTCCTCTCAAAGTATCAGTCTTAGATGGCATAGTCCACCCACAGAACACCTGATGCATACTGTTGCGAACTGGAAAAACCTTCTTAGGCTGACAAGCTCGAATCTCATTGGCTAACTGAAATTTCAGAAGTATTGACACAGAGAATTTGGAAGCTCATGATTAGAATTATTTCAACTTTTTTTTTTAAATAATAATGCTTTTTGATTAATTAGTCTAGAAAAATTAAAACAGAAAAAAACAGATGTTGGAAAAAATAAAATAAAATTGAATTTGTAAAAAATAAAATGGATTTCATAGGGACCTAGTAGTTCAAAAGTTTACACCCCCTTGATTCTTAAAACTGTGTTGTTACCTGAATGATCCACAGCTTTTTTTTTTTTTGTTTAGTGATAGTTGTTCATGAGTCCCTTGTTTGTCCTGAACAGTTAAACTGCTTGCTGTTCTTCAGAAAAATCCTTCAGGTCCCACAAATTATTTGGTTTTCCAGCATTTTTGTGTATTTGAACCCTTTCCAACAATCACTTTATGATTTTGAGATCCATCTTTTCACACTGAGGACAACTGAGGAACTCATTTACAACTATAAAGAAGGTTCAAACACTCACTGATGCTTCAGAAAGTGAAAAGATGTATTAAGAGCCGGGGGGTGAAAACTTTTGGAATTTAAAGATCAGGGTAAATGTAACTTATTTTGTTTTCTGGGAAACAAGTATAAGTATCTTCTGTAGCCTCTGAAGGGCATTAATAAATGAAAAAATATGATATTTAGGCAAAATAAGAAAAATGTACACATCTCCATTCTGTTCAAAAGTTTTCACCCCCCAAGGCTCTTAATGCAAAGTTTTTCCTTCTGGAGCATCAGTAAGCATTTGAACTTTCTGTAATAGTTGCATATGAGTCCCTCAGTTGTCCTCAGTGTGAAAAGATGAATCTCAGAATCATACAGTCATTGTTGGAAAGGGTTCAAATACACAAAAATGCTGGAAAACCAAAGAATTAGTGGAATCTGAAGGATTTTTCTGAAGAACAGCAGTCAGGTTAACTGTTCAAGACAAACAAGGGACTCACAAACAACTATCACTAAACAAAAAAAAACAGCTGTGGATCATTCAGGTAACAACAGTATTAAGAATCAAACGTATGTAAACTTTTGAACCGGGTCATTTTTATAAATTCAACTTTTATTTTCTTGGTCTATATGCAAACATATTTTATGTGAAATATCTTATTCAGGTCAATACTAAATAAAAAAAAATAACATGCATTTGTATGATTTCTCTTATTTTGGTAAAATAATTAACATTTTTAATGATTCTGAAAGGGGGATGTAAACTTTTGACCTCAACTGTATACAAAACCGAGCAAATAAATAAATAAATAAAATAAGTAAATAAAAAAACATTTATCTGTCCATACAATAGTAAATAAACAGTTAACTTGATCTAGTTAACTTCTGTCTGTTAGATACATACAAATCTGTTTAAAATTTTGGGGTCAATAAGAATTAATGTTTTGAAATAAGTCTTGTATGCTTACCTGCATTTATTTTATTAAAAATATAGTAAAAAGAGTAACACTGTAAAATACTATTAAATTTTATTTATTAATTTATTTTTTAAAACATAATTTATTCTTGTGATGGCAAAGTTGGATCATCAGCAGCCACTTTTCCAGTCTTCAGTTTTACAAGACCCTACAGAAATCATTTTAATATGCTGATTTGGTGCTTAAGAAATGGTCCTGCTTAATATTTCTGTGGAAATTGCGATACAGGATACTTTTTTGTCCATTTTGATCAATTTAATGCATTTTTTCAGAATAAACATTATATATATATATATATGTACACACACATATATATATATATATATATATATATATTTATATATAGACACTCCTGAACAAAATCTTAAGACCAGGGGAAACATTACAAGTATTCACATTTTGTGCTGGTGGATCGTAACCAAGTTGTAAGTGCTGCTTCAAAATGGCAAAAGAAGAAACTGGAGCAGGAGCCAAAAAATAGAGAGTAGGCAATTCATAGAAAACTTAGGAAAACTCAAACAGGCTGTTCATCAGCTGATCAAAAGTTTAAGACCATAGCCTTAAAAAGTTAAAATCTGCCGAAAATATGGCTTTGATGTCATTGTTCTTCAGGCAGTCACACTGTCATGACGTCCTGATGGCACAGGCAAAAAGGCTTTCTGTCTTTGAACGTGGCAGAATTGTTGAGCTGCACGCGCAGCGCCTCACACAACGCACCATCGCTGCCGAGATTGGACACAATAAGACAGCCATTTCACATTTCTCAAAAGATCCTGAAAGTTATGAGACAAAAAAGTGGTAGACCCAAAGAAAATTCACCTGTATTGAGCCGGAGGATCTGACGGGCTGTCCGTGAAGACAGACTGATCCTCGACCCAAATTGAGGCCCTTACTGATGCTGACTGCAGCCCAAAAACCACAAGACAGCATCTGCAAGAGAAGGGCTTCAAGAACAAAAAACATCTTCAAAGGCCAGATCTCCTCCCATGCCACAAACTTGCCCGTTTGGAATTTGCAAGGGAGCACCAAACATGGGACATTGAAAGATGGAAGAAAGTTTTATTCTCTGACGAGAAAAAATGTCACCTGGATGGTCCTAATGGCTTCTAATGTTACTGGCATGACATGGAGATCCCACTAGAGATGTTTTCTACGTGGCACAGTGGAGGAGGCTCCATCATGATCTGGGATGCTTTTTCCTTCAATGGGAAAATGAAGCTTCAGGTTGTGTAGGGGCGTCAAATGGCCGCTGGCTTTGTAGACATGTTGCAGTGGGCATCCCTCTTGACTGAGGGCCCTCGTCTGTGAGGTAATGACTGGGTCTTTCAACAGGACAGCGCTGCAGTACACGACGCCCACCTGACGAAGGTGAATAACGTCGCTCTTTTGGACCTTTCTGTGTGTTCCCTTGATCTAAATTGCATTGAGAATGTTTGGGGATGGATGGCAAGTGAAGTTTACAAAAAAATACATCAGTTCCAGACTGTGGATGCCCTTCGTGAAGCCATCTTCACCACATGGACACATATTCCCACCAGCCTCCTGGAAACAGTCGCATCAAGCATACCAAAATGAATGCTTTAAGTAATCAGCAAAAGTGGTGGGGCTGCTCACTATTGAGTCCTTTCTTGACACTTTTAGCTCTGTTGTGGGTTTTTTTGGGCGATGGTCTTAAACTTTTGATCAGCTGATGAACAGCCTGTTTGAGTTTTCTTCAGTTTTCTATGAATTGCCTACTCTCTATTTTTTGGCTCTTGCTCCTGTTTCTTCTTTTGCCATTTTGAAGCAGTACTTACAACCTGGTTACGATCCACCAGCACAAAATGTGAATACTTGTAATGTTTCCCCTGGTCTTAAGATTTTGTTCAGGAGTGTATATATATAATGTTTTATTTTTATTTATTTTTTTTTTATTATTTTTTTTAAAACACTCCATACCTGTTGTAGTTAAGTCTAATATCAGGTACCCCTTTAATAACCTGAACCTTTGTCTTACAGGAACCTATGATGTTGCTTATATTTTCCCTGTGAATAAATATTGTGGGAGTAGTGAACATCACAACCAAAAAAAAAAAAAAAAACAGAGACTGTGAAATTTAAGAAAAAGCACCACACATCAAAACAGCTGTGATGTGCTTGTTTGTTTGTTTATTTATTTCATTTTGTATGAGAAGCAGAACTGAAACAGAGTCTGAGAAACATGTCCTTGAGAAGAACCGTAAGTGAAAGCAGACGAGTGAGTACTTCAAACTGAATCTCTAGAGAACTCAAGCTTGTAGGTTGAGGCTGAAAGGAACGCATTTTAGATGCTGGGCGTGCTGAGAGATGCTCGTAGCAACTCCAGTATTTTCTTCAAATGCAGTCCAACACGGAGCAGCATGTGGAACGGCTAGTATGGTTAAATTCAACTAAATCACACACCACTGAGATATGAAGTGATTGATTGCATTGGCCTGCTACCTAGTGCAAAACCCCAAACACAAACCCTGTTGCAGAGTGAGGATGAAACATTACATCATTAAAATCTTTTCCACCAGGATGTTTATATCCCCCGATCCCCTGCAAGCTTTAAGAGGATCTATTGTAACAACCTTAAAAAATTGTGTTTTTGTCCAACTTCCAGATGTGTTCAGAGGTGCCGCGCTGGATGAACATGGTGGATGAATTCGCATAGTATGTGAAACGAGTAAAAAACTTTGAAGGTTGGAGGAATATTACGAAAGCCATTAAGCAGCGCCTACAGCAGACTCAAAGCTTAGACGACATCAGCATGCCCCAGCACACAGCTGGCCCCGCACAACCCTCGGAGACAAAAACACGGCCCAGAACAACTGCAGCCACTCAATTACATTAATATCACAAATTGAAGTCAGGAGGAACAGATAGCCATTGAAAATGAATATCCACTTTTCACTGAGTTTAAATGGAATTTGTCAGTGTCGTGCAAATTAGACTATTTTTGTCCTCTTTAAAATTGGCAGAACATGCTTCAAGGAAGCAATGTGTTTCAGAAATGCTAAAGACATACCATGGTATGTTCACAACCCATTAAGATGATTCCCAAGGTCTAGTGTTTACTCAACGACATGTTTCTTCACCACAAATATAAAGTGAATGGATAAGTGCTCTTATAAATAGCTAACTCAAGGGCAAAACATTTACTAGGAAGGAAAATAAAAAAGGCCAGATTCAAGCTGATGTTTCATATTATAAGTTGGGTTAGAGGCTAATTGAACAGACTATTGTACAGGCCTCCTGACACATTTGTTCTGCATCTGCATCATTTTATCTGACAGACACACAAGGGCATGAAAATAATGCAATATTAAAATAGATCATCAAAATGAACAAAAAAAGTGTGTGTGGGAGGGTGGATGTACAAAACAAACAAAAAACACTGTACAGTACAACAAACAGACATCTATATAGATAGATAGATCAGCTATTCACATCATCAGCTATCAATAAATATTAGTCACAGATGCGGAGATGTACAGTGCCTTGCGAAAGTATTCATACCCCTTTGTTTTTTTTCACATTTTTATGTTGGAGCCTTATGTTAAACTGCAAAAAATAAAAAAAATAAAAATAAAAAATGCTATTTTCCCCCCACATCATGCTACACTCCATACACCATAATGGCAACGCAAAAAAAAACAGGTTTTTAACATCTCTGCAAATTTATTCAAAATAAAAAACTTAAGTGATTCCATTGAATAAGTATTCATACCCTTATCTGAGACAGTTGAAATTTAGCTCCGGAGCATTCATATTGCTTGTAGATGTTACTATACTTCGAATGAAGTTAACCTGTGGCAAATTCAATTGAGTGGGTAAGATTTGGAAAGGCACAGACGTCTTAATAAAAGGCCTAACAGCTGAAAACGCTTATCAGAGCAAAAACCAAGCCCTGAGGTCAAAAAAAAAAAAAAATACCTTTAGAGTTTAGAAACATGACTGCATCAAGCCACGCATCTGGGGAAGAGTTCAGAAAAAAAATTCGCTGCATTGAAGGTTCACAGAAGCATGTAGTCTCCGTTACCCTTAATGGAAGAAGTTTGAAACAACCAGGACTCTTCCTAGAGCTGGCCTCCTGGCCAAACTGACCAATTGATGGAGAAGGGCCTTGGCTAGAGTAGTGATCAAGAACCTGATGGTAACTCTAGTTGAGCTCCATAATCATATAAGCAGATGGGAGAAACTTACAGAAGGACAAACATCACTGCAACATTTTACCAATCTGGGCTTTATTGTGGTGTGGCAAGACTCAATCCTCTTCTCAGTAAAGACGCATTAAAATAAACTTGGAATTTGCATAAAAACACCTAATGGACCCTCAGACTGTGAGAAACAAGAATCTCTGGTCTGGTGAGCCACAATTACAAGCATCATATTTGAAGGAAACCAGGCACTGCTCATCACCTTAAGAGTACCACCCCAAAAGTAAGTTGTGCTGGTAGCAGCCTCATCCTGTGGGGCTGTTTTTTAGCAGCAGGCACTGAGGGACTCGTCAGAGTAGAAGAAAAGCTTAGTGCACCAAAATATATAGACTGGGCAGAAGTTTCACCTTCCAACAGGACAATGACCCTAATCACATAGCAAGAGTGGCTTATAGACAACTCTGTGAATGTCATTGAGTGGCCCAGCCACAGCTTGGACATTTCTGGAGAAACCTGAAAATGTCTGCCAGGCCCCATCCAAGCTGACTGAGCTTGAGAGGTGAAGAGGTGAGGAGAAGAATGGCAGATAATTGCCAAATGCTGATGTGCAAAGCTTGTCACATCATAGGGTACAACGGGGCTAAAGGCGCACCGAGGTAAAAGGCGCCTTTGATATTATTTTCATAGATGGCACAAAAACGTGGCGTAGCACTTTCCAAGACATTCACTTTTTAAGATGTTTGATCGTTGATGCGGTCGCACGCAGCAGCGCAAAGTTGATTCTGTGCCTACTTGATCTAATATTTTATATTTTTTAAAATGTTGTAGATTTAAGTAGCAAATGAGAATCGCTAAAATGAATGCATATATTTTGAGACAAAGGTCTTCTTTATGATTTTCAGTTTTGTTTATGATAATTAAAGCAACAGTTTTTAAATAACAAAAGAATATGTAAAAGTATGGTATTTGGGGTAAAACATGATAATTAATAGAAGGCTGACTTTTATATTTGTTGACATGACATGGTTAGATTCAGATGGTAAATATCATATATTATGTTGGGTGTCCATCTTAGAGATAATCACCATGTTTAGAATGAAACCATAATTTTTACAAACATGATATTAATAATATCATACAATAAAATATAATTTGTTGTTACTACTGTATATATATATTCAATTATTATTGGATCTTTTTCAATAATCAGAATTCAGAATTGTTACATTTTTTAAAAATGAGCAGTAAATAGTGTAAACTTTGCTAAAGTGAATGTTTTGAGCAAGTATTGACTTAGACATTATTTAAAAAAACAAAACAAAAAACATTATTTTAGCTAAAGTATTTGTATCAATACCGTGTGCCTTTTACCCCATGCTGGTGAGCCTTTTACCCCGTGTGTGGGGTAAAAGGCCCCCTTGCCACCTCATACATTTATAAGATATTTAAACAAAATAAACACAAAATCTGTTGCTCCATTAATGTTCAATACAGCGTATATATTTTTTATACAATTATACATTTTAGGCGCAGTGAATAGCACACTTTTTCTTAAGGTGGGCCTTTAGCCCCTTAACCCTACCCAAAAATACTTGAGGATGTAAAGGTGCTTCAGCTAAGTACTGAGTTATGGGTATGAATATTTATTTTTTTATGAAGTGACAATTATGTTTTTGCTTTGTCATAATTGTGTATGGAGTGTAGATTAGTATGGAAAAAAGTAATTTAAAGCAGTTTAACATAAGGCAGCAACAAAAAGTGAAAAAAAATTAAGGGGTATGAATACTTTTGCACTGTACCTTTAATTAAAGCTGATTGCTCACAACTACAGCCAAGAAGCTAATACAGTTGTTCTGGACGAAAAAATAAGGTTCCTACATGTAAGTTATGACTTGGAGAGATGAATATTGACTTTACATTTGGAACGAATTAGGTACTGTCTAAAGGGCAAAATTGAGTAGTTTGTCAAAACCTGGCACCCTTTTCTCTGTTATCTTGATGGAAACCCTGCAGACTAATGCATAATTTGTTAATGTCATGTCTTAATATTTTTTCATCATACATTGTAAACTAATGTAAACAGGTCTTGTAAGGGATGGTTTGTGATGTGGGGTTTTGTTTGTTTTGTTCTCTTTAATTTTCCTTATCTTTCTTTTCTAATTTTGATTGTATTCTTTGTACATGTAACAGAAACAAAGTATGTGAGATTGTAAATCCATCTTCAAAGTCTTTATCTTTTAATAAAACGTATTTGACAAAAAAAGCTGGTTGCCCACTACAAAAACCCAAAGATCATGTTTTCAGGCCATTTGAAGTTTGATTTTGACTTGACAAAGTGGTTAAATCTAAGTGTGTGAGCTGTTTACGTATTTTTTTTATTAGTCTTTCTATTAATGCCATTATATTGTTCATTCAGACTGATTCGCGAACACGAAACACACACAAACACAAGAGGTGGGATTTATCACATGAACCAATCACAGGCAAACAAAACCAGACATATCCAATCAGATCGCAATGGAGGCATTGCCTCCTCTCACGTAACTTTCCCCCATTCATTCTCAGTTACCCCCCACCGAACCCACTGCATACTTTTGGGGGTCTGTTAAAACTCAATGGGCTCAGCGGAGGGACGAGAGACGTAGAGCCCCGCTGTAAATTTTCCTGCTGGTGTCGCAGTTTGACAGATTTCCTTTAGAAAAACTGATTTATACCCTTTTTTGTGTTACATTTTGTAATATTTACACAGTTTTATTTTTGTACTATGGATTTTTGAGCCATAGAAAGACAGACAGACAGACAGATAGATAGATAGATAGCTAGATGTATGCAATTCTGTTGAATACAACAAATATACAGAAACTCAGCCTTTTAAATGAAGGTCAGGGGGGAAAAAGGAGACAGTAGCACAATGGAACTGCCAGCAACAGGACCCATTGCTCCCTCCCAACATATCGCTCCATTATATCTGGGCAACAGCCTAAAATGACAGCACTGATTACCAATACTGACCCTGAATACCCAGTCACCTCTCTGCTGTGAGAGCGGATGGCGCAGGGGCTGCTGAGCACATAATCTTGATTAAGCAGAGCTGGCAGACTTCAGCTCTTGGGTGAACTCAACAGTTCTCAGATCAGTCTCAGCAGGGGTTGTTTTCATGTTGTGGCAGATGCTTTCCCAGCAAGGTCAACTGCTACACTGAGAGAGACAGATGAACATAAAACTGAGACAGAAAGGGAAAAAGTTGCAGCTGAAACCGTTATTAATTTTTTATGTCAAAGTATGCCATTACTGTCTCAGCAGTATTATAGGCAATAGATCTAATAGAGCTCAATCTGGCCAAGCGGCAAGGCATCAACAACCAGCGTTACTGCGCTGTGGTAGAGCAAGGGCTGGGGAAAAAAATGTCACACACTGGGCTCACTGCTTTCTTGAAAGCAAAGTAATAAAGTAAAATCTCATTTCATTTTCTTAAAGGGATAGTTCACCCAAAAATGACCCTCACCCACAAGCCATCCTAGGTATGGCTTTCATCTTTTAGATGAATACAATCAGAGTTCTATTAAAAAATGTCCTGGCTCTTCCAAGCTTTATAATGGCGGTGAATGGGTGTTGAGATTTTGAAGCCCAATAAAGTGCATCCATCCATCATAAAAAGTGCTCCAAACAGCTCCAGGGGGCTAATAAAGGCCTTATGAAAGCCTTTAAAATTTTAAACTGTGATCTCCAACTGTTGTATGCGCATTCACGAGAGAGTGGCGTTCCACCGGACGATGTAGGATGTAGGGGTAGCGCAAGCTCCGTTGAGAATATGCTAGTCTCGCGAAAACCAAGTTTTTTTTACAGCAAAGGACAACCAGTCTCCTCTTGGCTTATATCGAAATCCTCCTACATTTTTCTTTACAAATCCTTGTTTTGTACTTCTAATTTGTGACCTTTTTCCCATCAGGTCTCCCATCTAGGTGCTGAGCAGTCTCAACTAGCTTCAGAGTGTAAAGAAAAAAGTTCATAGTGTGTGTGTATAACATGTCTGCTTGCTATCCCAAATGAGGCTCTTTGACCGGCTGTAGAGAGATAAACCTTAATAGCTCCACACTAACTCCAGAAGGCAAGAAAGCTCCTCGTTCCACAGATTTATTTATGTATGGATCTGTGCCCTCTACAAATCACATCGCATGTGTTCAGGGATTTTGATTCTGAGTAGAGGAATAAAAACTTTAAATGTTCATCATCAAAAGAAAGGCTATAGACTGGGAAGTTATCTCCTGTGTGAGCTCACATCTTCTAGGAGGGGGAAAAAAAAAATCAATGGAATCAAAGTGAAAAGAAAATTAAATGATCTCCTATATGATTTCATAAGCCTTCTTGACACAAAGGCAGAAGTAGTGAATGTAACACTTAAAAATTCAGCATATACTGTAGGTTTTATGTACTCAGATTAGATTCTCTTTCAATTCGGTTTGTAATACAAGCTTTTAGTTACTTATTTAAAGCATGAATGTCTACTGTACGACAGCTTAAATAGCATAACGCTGTGATCTCAACTTCACTCGATCTTGGCAATGATGATAATGTTTGTGCACAGTCCAGTCTCAGTTTTAGTTTAGGATGGGTTGGAAATCTGAAAGAATCACTAAAAGTATAAGGAAACCAGATATGAATATTTAAACTTTAAACATTTAAATATGTCTGTTTTTTAAAAGGCAAAACGACTCGGGTAGCAGCCAGTCCTGTCCTACTATAAGCACTTCTGAATGTTAAAAAGCAGGTAGAAAGAAAGTGTGAAATTGGTATTCTGAGCTTTGAAGATGAAATATTAGAGTAGACACATTTTAATTTGCTATTCAATGAAAGTAGACTTGCCTTTTTGATATTCTTGCTAAGAAAGGGAAGATTTCATCTGCCTTTGGTAGAATATGTGGTCCAGGGACTGAGTTTACTTTGATTCCTATTAGGAATGTCCACAGCACTGGTGCTTTATACGTTTACATTTTTTTTTTTAGAAAATGGCTGATCTTTTCACTAGATAAGGCCCTTATTCCTCAGCTGGTATCGTGTAGATCCCTTTGAGGCTGCACTGAAACTTTAATTTGGACCTTCAACCCGCTGATCCCAATTGAAGTCCACTATCTGGAGAAAAATCCTGAAATGTTTTCCTCAAAAACCTTCATTTCTTTTCGACTGAAGAAAGAAAGACATGAATATTGATTCAATGATTCTTAAATGACATGGTGATGAATAAAATAATCAGCTAATTTTATTCTGGAAGGGAACTAATCCTTTAAATTGAGAATATTTAATTCAACATTTTGATGAACTGTTCTGTGTTCATTATTAAAGTACTTTAAATGTTAAATGTAATTCTGCTATATTTCTTCAAAAATACTTTGTAATTTGTCTTCCACAACAAAGCTAAGGGGTGTTGTTAGGCACAACGCAAAGCTGTTATAAATTCACTGCAAACCACGGCTTCACGGGGCTTATTGCTTTTATAAAACGGTTATTTCAAATACGTAGTAAGGTTTCATGGAGCAACTGAGAAAAACGGAGCAAATAAATTGCAATGATATTAATAAAAACATTATTCTTTCACCAAACAATGTAGTTCCTCAGAAACGGTTGAGGTTGCAACAAAGTGGTTGCCGAGCAACACACAAATGTAAACAAAGGTATATGTTTAGAGTAATTTACAACAGCTTTGAACGCAGCTCAACCAATCAGAGTCAAGGACCTATCTGTTTTATAACAGTTCATTTACCATCTTGAGCATGCTTTGAGACTTTATTGAAGGTTTTTGATTGTAATAATTTTCTCTGTAAAAATATTTAGTGTTTTCATTGTAACAATCTAGGAAAAAATCTGTCAAATGTGACCCTGGACCACAAAACCAGTCATGGGGTCAATTTTTTTAAATGTATACATCATCATTTATACAAAAGCTGAATAAATAAGCTTTTTATTTATGTATGGTTTATTAGGATAGGACATATTTGGCTGAGATACAACTATTTGAAAATCTGAAATCTGAAGGTGCAAAAAAATCTAAATATTGAGAAAATTGCCTTTAAAGTCGTCCAAATAAAGTTCTTAGTAATGCATACTACTAATCAAAAATTAAGTTTTGATATATTTACAATAGGAAATACCGTAATAAAAGAAAAGTCAATCATTTTGTCCCATACAAGGTATTTTTGGCTATTGCTGCAAATATACCCGTGCTACTTAAGACTAGTTTTGTGGTACAGGGTCACAAATAACAGTTTTACATTGTAATTTTTTTTTACAGTGAAGTCAAACTAAAATTAAACAAAATAATAATATGAAAATATGAGACTATAAATCAGTTTACATTATTGGTAGCACTGAATACAGTCTCTTTAACTGATGCTGCATGCAGCTGTTTTCAAACACTTACACGTGTATAATCAAGTGCACTGTGAAGAATGCTCTTGGCAATGCAGCTGCAACCAAGAGCAGTCAAATGCACATATATTATGTAAACAGTGTTATTCTTAAGTGAATGTAAACTGGCAGACCAAAAATAAAATATCAGATCTGTGCATTGGACCATACAGTGTAAATACACCCCAACAGACCTGCTGCTATCTATTACATATGCTATTAATATTCATCAACCAATACCACTGACAAGACAGGAATGCTGAAATAAAAAAGAACAAACAATATATATACTAGGGCTGCCCCCTAATAGTCGACTAACCGTTAGTCAACAAGAAGCGGCTTGGTCGACCAAAATTTTATTAGTCGCAGAAAAAAAGATCCACAGGAAGTGGCAAAGTCACGCAGTCCGTGATGGACAGATCATTAACGGCTGGTAATATAATACATCTGGCAGGACAACAAAACATTCAACTATCATTCATCAACCTCAAATAAACCAATTCAAAGAGAAAATTAATATTCTCAAATTATGTAATCCATATGAAACATGCATACAGGCACATCACTACTGCGGAGATGACGAGTCAGGGTCGCCGACCGATCTCTTAAGCCGAAAACAAAGAAAGCGCTAGTTTGTCAATAAATTATTAAAACATTCATGCAGTCTGCTTGCTATTTTTCCCACACACATTCATAATTATTATATCTGCCGGTGTGCTGTGCCAAGCTTTTTTTGCCTGTGCTTGAGTGCTTATTAGGCTATGTAGGCAATTAAAGACTCATTATTGTGATTTATATGGTTTATTAATAAATGTGCAACTAATATATATATATATATATATATATATAAATATATGTAGAGAGAGAGAGAGAGAGAGAGAGAAGCTGCATTAAAACTACAATTTGAACCTTCAACCTGTTGATCCCCATTGAATTCCACTATATGGAGAAAAATCCTGAAATGTTTTCCTTAAAAACCTAACTTCTTTTTGACTGAAGAAAGAAAGACATGAACATCTTGGATGACATGGGCGTGCGTACATTATCAGGAAATTTTAATTCAGGACTGAACTAATCCTTTAAACTGTAAAATTAAGAATATAAGATTTAAATAAAAATGTATACTGTATATTCACTGAAATATTGGTTTTGTTCCTAATCCGAGCATTATCCTAAAGATTGGATCATAGATTCCCTCTCTTCTTCACCACAGATAGTGCTGACGGTGCAGGAGTGTCTAAGATCTGTACAGTGGCCATGGGAACTGGACTCTAATTACAACACTAGATTAGACACAATGCATCCATGTCAAGCTCACACCAACCACCTCTCTCCCTCCTCACGAATCTACCAAGCTGGCAGCCGTTTGACTGAAAATCTTAGAAATTGTATCTAATCTCATTACAATGACAGCACACAATACTGCACTCACCCGGACACCAGAACCGCAGACAGCACAAAACAATGACACAAACACAACAGGAAGAAAGCCTGCTGTTGCCAAGTGAGTGACATGCAATAACATGTTCAGCTGTTTCCCTGTTGGCTCAACAGAGGCCCGAACATCCAATCTGTCTAAGCTCGACTTTCCCCCTCTGCAAACAAATAATGAAAAAAAAAAGGCTGTTTTTCACTCTCATTCCTTATTTATCCCCACATGAGCAAGAGGCAGGCAGGTGGAGGAAAAGAACAGAGCAGGAAATGACACGCCGATAGGCTGCTGTGATGACACGGCATCGAAAAGGTCAGCGGTGACGGCAGTGCCACATCATAAATATCCCACGTCCCCAAGTGCCCTTAGGATCTATCAATCCTGCGTGTTAAATGCATAACTGAAAAACATGAACTTGAAAATCTCACACTAATATCACACATTAAATCCTGCAGAGGCTTGGATCGATACCAGAATTTTGGCTTTGGTATCACTGTATCTACATAAAAAAAACAGCTTTTGGCAACTGATGAAATTAAACTATGACTATCTATATATTAACAACTTGCAAATAATCTTTCATTTTCAGTTTTAAATTAAAATAAAGATTTGCTAAATAAATTTGACATGCTGTGGTCATCTTGCATAATACACGTCAAAGCTTGAATCTCATACATTATGAAGAAGTATTAGCATAAAATTATCATTAACACTGAATTTAGATTTTCTTGTAGATACATGAAACATGAGGTAAAATACAGTTCAGGGCTCAGAGAGGGTAATTTGTACACGGACATCTGTAAAAATCATCTGACGCTGAGTTAGTCTATCGTGTTGTATTATTGAATACAGGTTTATAGTCCGCATATTAACTTGTCTCTTTTTCTGTGCATCTGGGAAGTTGTCCAGTGAACACGATCTGCATGATGGGAGGCAGGGAAACATTGGCCCGTGTCCCTGGCAAACGACACACAGTCCTCGTCGTACCCTGCACAGCGCTATCATAAGCAGACATGGCAACAATCAGCTTGTGAAGCAGGAGGAGGCGGCTAGAAGCCCCCAATGTGCAGTGAAAGAGAGTTGGAGGATGTCTGAAGGTTGAGAAAGAACAGGCAGGCGTGAGTATTTATTACATTCAAGAGGAACCATTTTGAGACTGAATAATGAGCATATTTGAATAAAAAACCTAGATGCATTTGCTTATATAAATTCAACATAAAGCTGCATTCAGGAGACTATGTATCTAGGAACTTTTGAATGGATGAGAAGATTTTTTAAAAAAACTATATTTGCACAATAATGGCTAAAAAACAATTTACAGAAAATAGCATGGTGATATAAACCAGCAACCAAGTCCATCTGCATATAGACAAATACCTCAAAAATTGCATTGCAGCCCTTTAAAGTATTAGTTTACTTTCAAAATAAAAATGTCCTGATAATTTACTCACCCCCGTGTCATCCAAAATGTTCATGTCTTTCTTTCTTCAGCTGAAAAGAAATTAAGGTTCTTCAGGAAAACGTTCTAGAATTTTTCTCCACATAGTGGACTTCAATGGGGATCAGCGGGTTGAAAGTCCAAATTGCAGTTTCAATGCAGCTTCAAAGGGCTCTACACGATCCCAGTTGAGAAATAAAGGTCTTATATAGCACGTGGTTAGTTCTTCGTCTGTGTATTTTGGTTCAAAAATGTAGGGTAGGTTAAAAAACTCCATCTCATTTTCTCCTCCAACATCGTTGTTTTACCCTTTTTTGTAAAGGCTGTTTGACTTTCTTTGCATGTTAGATTCGGTATGACCACGTACGTCACGCGTGACCTTTCCAACATGATTATGTAATGCTTGAAGTCAAGGTAATGCAAGATGAGCATTTGTGGTTAAAAAAATATATAAACAGGGCTGCAACAATTCCTCGATTCTATTTGAGTATTTGATTCAAAAAAATCCTCAATTGCATTTTGGCCATGTCGAGTAATCGAGTAATCACAAGTGGTGCATTCCACATATTAAACCCATTTAAAATCATAATAAAGCATAATGCTATTAAGAATTCACAAACGCTGCTATTCAATTAAATAAATATACGTGATGCAGGTTTAATATATGTGCTTTAATTGTTTACATGCGTGTAAGTACCTGCATCTCACAGCGAATCCATTCACAGTAAATGCTGCTACACAAACTCCATCTCTGCATGTTATTGTGAGTTTGGGTTTATTATAATGTTCATCTGGGAATGCAACGTGTCCTATTTCATTAGATTTGTAAGGTAAATCATTTATAAACCTACACAAACACAGG
Organism: Labeo catla; assembly: GCA_012976165.1. NCBI lineage: Eukaryota > Metazoa > Chordata > Actinopteri > Cypriniformes > Cyprinidae > Labeo > Labeo catla. The sequence goes on from VONZ01002427.1 coordinate 34,185, forward strand.
AGAATACATCATTATGTTTCTCAATATGCTAAATGTTCATCACGATTTCAAAATACAAGTTCAAACCCTCATTCTTAGTTTATACGTTTTATTGTCCACAAATTCAAGAAATTACAGGGGCTGTAGCTTTTCTCTAATATAGAAATGGCCAAATATTAAAGATTAAGTGGACATTTTAATTAAATGTTGTCGAGTCAATATTAAACACAGTATATCGCACAGTGAAGTATAAAAACAATCGTCAGGCCGTTGGTGCCATCTGCAGGCATTTGTTATAATGTGTATCCTAATGTACATTAGCTCTATTGTTTATAATACATTATGTATTTTAACAGTTTTGTTCAATAAAACCATATGATTTCTTGCTTTTGAAACGTTATTTAAACTAATTGTTATAGCCTCTTTGCTATTATACATGTATTTTAAGTCATTTTAAAGACAATAGGTTCTATTGTTGTTGTTCATTTCTAAGGTCTATTTTTATTACTACAAAAAAATGCATAATTATCCGATTTCTCAATTAATCGTCAGAATAATCGACAGATTATTTGATTACCAAAATAATTGACAGCCCTGTATATAATTTTTTTTATTTTATTTTATTTTTTTCCCAGAAAAAATTACAGATCGTTTCGCTAGATAAGCCCCTTATTCCTCGGCTTGGATCGTGCTTGGACCTTCAACCTGGCAACAGCACCTGGAGAAAAATCCTGGAATGTTTTCCTCAAAAACCTTAATTTCTTTTCGAAAAAAGAAAGACATGAACATCTTGGATGACATGGAGGGGAATAAATTATCAGGTCATTTTATTCTGAAAGTGAATTAATCCTTTAATATGGCAGCTGGCAGATATTCAGAAAGGCCTATCATTTAAGACATATATGTATCTTTAATTGCACAAAATCACAAAGAGTTCACACAAAGGAGTTCTAAGGATTATGCTAACAATGGGAACATTGCTCCCAGCAGGTGATCTGAAGTACGGCAGTAATTGTCTTTAAATTTACCGGTGAAGGCGGTGCTGCTGAAGAAGAACTGCTTTTAAGGCAATGAATCAGAGACAAAATTTTTCTCACAGCTCATTCATCCCTGATTAAATGGTGAAATGTTAAAGGGGTCATCGGATGCCCATTTTTCACAAGTTGATATGATTCTTTAGGGTCTTAATGAAAAGTCTATAATATACTTTGGTTAAAAATTCTCAATGGTTGTGTAAAACAACACCCTTTTTACCTTGCCAAAATGAGCTCTGCAAAAATCATCCCATTCTGGTCCAGGTTGCTTTAAATGTTAATAAGCTCTGCTCGCCCTGCCCCTCTCTTCTCTCTGTGGAGAGACGAGCCTGTTTACTTTAGCCGCATTTAGCCACGTTTAGCCACTAAACTGGCTAACTAGCAAGTTATTAGGCGATCGCAAAGATTCATAAAAAACCCTTATACTCACTTCTTCTGTAAGTGAAGCTGGATTACGAATGATTCGCGCGAACATAGACGGATATATGTAGATCGGGAGCCGCATTCCCTTCACAAACAAATGTAATCTACTGCATCTTCAGCGGCTCAGATGTCAGGAGTAAATGACGATGTTCATTATTACATCCAGCAACACAACACCTCAATCACTCAATCGGAGATATTCTTGTCTAATTTACATTCCTGCTCCGGCATCGAAACAATGGAGATCGGACTGTTACAGCTGATGTAGCGCGGGTCTGAGGTAAGACGCTCCTGTCATTCAACTATCTTGGGAGTGGCCTCTGTCAGTGTGACGCCACACCGACAGGCATCTGAGAATGGCTCGATCTGAAAAAGGGGATATTATTTTTACAGATTAATAAAAAAAAAAAACTGCATGGATTTTTATTATTATAGAGTAGATTTGTACATACACTGCCAACACACATTCATGTTCAAACAACATGTAAAAGTGAACTTGTCCATGTTGGCATCTGTCTAGCTTCTTTGAAGTGACAGATGCAAACACCATTTGACTGGACACACAGCCTTTAATTATTAGCTAGTGTGCAGACTAGCCTGTCAATGAACTAGTCAAACTGACTAATCAACAGCCGGATGGTTAATCCCAACAGTTTTACAGGACATAACTTGTTTTTATGCATCTCCTAGGATGTTTAGTGTGAATAAAAACCTGATTTCTACACAAAAACACTACCTTAAACTTAAGTCAGTGTGTCAGACCTCTTGGTCAGATATAAGAAGAACTGATATAAGAACGAGGATTGTCCTACCACTACATCCTTCCAAACCCACCAACCCAACACTCTTGGGACTTGGCAGCATTTACCCGGCAGCCCAAAGATCTGAGGAATTAGCACGTCTCCCGCAAGTCCTGGGTAAAACGGCCTCGCTTAAAATCATTTAACACTCTATTGAGCATGATACATGAAGTACTCCCAACTGTCATCCTGTAGAAAGTGTGAGAGTAGAAGAGGAAAAGACAAACCGGGAGGGAGGGCGAGACGAAAGAGTCCTTATTGACCTGCCTTAAATGCTTTTTATTTTTTCACCACCTGTCACATTGTATTGTGTTCACATTATACAGTGCGTTTTCTAGTGGATGATATTGATGAGGAATGACTTGACTTAGGCAGAGTGTGTGTGTAAACCTTTAAGAGAAAACCTGGCTGAGCTCGGTGTCTGTCCTTTGAATTAACTGGAAGAGATCCAGCGTGATTCAAACTATTTCAGTTCAACAGCAAGCAGCAGAGGTCACGGCAATGATGCATCGTCCTCATAAGATTCACTGATCTGTAACCTTCGCTGCTTAAACAAAAGAGTCAGCATGGCAGCCTTTCTGTAGTACTGCAAATCGCTTGTGAACATGTTTGAAATGAGAAATCTACTGTCGTAAAGTGCACTTTTAAAATAATGGTTATTGTATTTCACTTCAGTCTAATGACAAAATACTTTATAAGCTCTAACTCAAGCTCAAGAAAAAAGAAATAAAGGTTTCTATACACTTCAACTTCCTTAATAATGTGATAAAAATGAGGGCAGTCATTAAAATGCTGGTAGGAATTTAATAAAAACAGATTTTCATAAAGCTGTGATTTTAAACATTTTTCATTATAATGTAATGACATCATCTAGAGAGGATTTGGCAACCTTAAAGAGACAGTTCATGTCAAAATGGTTGACCCACAAACTGGAGAGAAACAAACTTCTGTTATATAACACATGCAGTGCTTTCAAAATTAAAAGGGTCTTGTTGTCTTTCTATTCCAACACACAGAAATGCCCATTTAGCACACAGCTTGTACTGAGAAGGGAGCAAAACACTGGCCCTATAGCTCATTTTATTCAGTTACACTGAGCTGAGCGAGGAAATTTCCTGTTACTGCTTGCGTAATGAAAACGCAGAGTGTCTAATGTCACCACTGAGCGCGTATGTGCAGATGGTGTGCGTTCCTCACTGCTCAGCTCTGACAGCGCAAATAACTAGCTACACATTTTACAATTTTTGATGAGACCCTCTCAACACACTTTGGCAGCACTGCTTGAGCAAACAAAACAGACGTGCAAACATCTTTCCATGAATGTTAGCATAAGTTTTTTAGGTTATCTCTGAAGGCCTTACTTAACAAGTGTTGAGTCAGAAGAACAGATTTTTTTATTATTATTTTTTTCAATACATTACAGAGCAACATTTTAAACATAGTGCAGAGAAAATGCAAGTCTACCTCAGATATACTGACAAAATTCATAGCAAAATGGATTTCTGTGGACAGCTAGCCAGTGATAAACTTACTGTATGTTTAATTATACAGTTGAGGTCAAAAGTTTACATCCCTGTTTCAAAAACTGCAAAATGTTAATTATTTGATCAAAATAAGAGGGAGCACATTATTGTTTATTTAGCACTGACCTGAATAAGATATTTCACATAAAAGGTGTTTAGATTAATAGCTTAAATAATAGCTGAATTTATAAAAATGACCCCATTCAAATGTTTACATACACTTGATTCTTAATACTGTTAAGAACAGCTGTGTGTTTTTGTTTAGTGATAGTTGTTCATGAGTCCCTTGTTTGTCCTGAACAGTTAAACTGCCCACTGTTTTTCAGAAAATCCTTCAGGTCCCACAAATTCTTTGGATTTCCAGCATTTTTGTGTATTTGAACACTTTCCAACAATGACTGTATGATTTTGAGATCCATCTTTTCACACTGAGGACAACAGAGGGACTCATATGCAACTATTACAGAAGGTTCAAACGCTCACTGATGCTTCAGAAGGAAAAATGATGCATCAAAAGCCGGGGGTGAACTTTCTGAATTCGAAGGTCAGGGTAAATTTAACTTGTTTTGATTTATTTTAACATGTAGCTACCTTCTGTAGCCTCTGAAGGGCAGTACTAAATGAAAAAATATGATATTTAAGCAAAATAAGAAAAACACATCAACATTCTGTTCAAAAGTTTTCACCCCCCGACTCTTAATACATTGTTTTTCCTTCTGGAGCATCAGTGAGCGTTTAAACCTTTGTAATAGTTGCATCAGTTGTCCCTCAGTTGTCCTCAGTGTGAAAATATAGATCTCAAAGTCAAACAGTCATTGCTGGAAAGGGTTCAAAAACGCAAAAATGCTGGAAAACCAAAGAATTTGTGGGACCTGAAAGATTTTTTTGAAGAACAGCGGGCAGTTTAACTGTTTAAGACAAACAAGGGACTCAACTATTACTAAACACAAACAACACCGCTGTGGATCATTCAGGAAACAAACTCAGTATTAAGAATCAAGGGGAAGCAAACTTTTGAATGGACTCTTGTGGACTATATGTAAACATCTTTTATGTGAAATATTTTATTCAGGTTAGTACTAAAACAAAAACATGCATTTTTTATAATCTGTCTTATTGTGGTAAAATAATTAACATTTTGCAGATTCTGAAAGGGGGGTGTAAACTTTTGACCTCAACTGCATGAAAAAAAAAAAAAACTGTACTCAACATAGTTTACTTATATTCACATTATTTCACCTGAGGGCTTTTTTTCCAGCAAATATTGATTTATGATGTTAATTGTGATTAATTTAACTAATTACCATATCCTGCAATTAATTAAAATTTGTAATCAATTGACAGCGCTAGCTAAAACCATTTCATCTGTAGTTATTAATGATTGTAAAACTGAGTCTGAAAAAGATCCACTTTAATTTCAACTGTCACGCAGATACTAGAAGACTGCTCTTAAAAACAGAGGGGTTTTATGTCTCTGTTTATTGGTTTTAAATCATAAAGATAAAAAGGTCATAAGATGAACATTAATATGTCACATATTTAACCTGTGTTTAGTGATGTGATGCCTCCAAGAAAAAGAAAAGTAACCTTAGCCCAGAGTTCAGCCGATGCTTCATCCATTACAGACTCTTTGCCCTGGTTTGTTACTCCACAGATAGATCTCTCAGCGCTCACTGCTCGACAGGTCACATCATTACTCTGCGAACTTTGAAGATGGATAGCTGCAAACTTTTGATCGCTCTCATTAACCCAAACAACCGGCCTAGGCAGACAACAATGTGGCAAGCAGGCTAATGATTTCTCATGGCCTTGAACTCTGCTGCCCCTCCAGGGTCACTCCACAGATAGAACAACAGACTGATGAAAGAGGGGGAGGCGGAAAACCAGCAAAGCTTCCAGCTGTTCACACAAATGGTTCGATTGATTGGTCCAAATCAGAGTTCAATCCTAACCACCTCCTCCAACCCCCACAGGTTGCTTTTCTTGTAGTATTTTGCCAGATGTTGGAGGAGACATCAACGGCCATGTCTGTATTATTGGAAAAAAACTCTAAATAAGCAAATAATCAAATTCATTAGCTTCAAACAACAAAAACAAATGCTTAACAGTAAATCAGCTGATGATAACCACCCATACAGTCAACCAATGTATTAATTAATCAGATGTTTCTGCACAAAAACAGTTTATTCAGCATGCTAAACCACCTCCTCCATTGACTTCTAGTCAAACACAACAGCCTCTGAGCTCTCTATTTCCAGTCATGCTTTTGAAGTTAACCTTGACAGCATCCCCTATGGTAGAGGTTTTGATATTCAGCTCTGAACTGTAATGTGTTATCATCAATGTGAGAACCACAGTGAATAGATCAACTAGAAGCAGCTGTTTACCACTGAAGCTAGTCAACAACTCAGGAGAAGAAGGTGAACTTCAAGGTTTGGAATGAAAAATAAGTTTTTTTTACCATTATTTGCAGTTCTTTGATGTGTAAACAGTTTTCACACTAAGCAACCAAACAAACTCTGATATCCTAGATAGAAAAATCCAGATTAAGATGGTTGTTTTGGTTTGGAATACAGTTTCTAGGTTATTAGCTAGTCCAAGCTGTCCATGTTGGACCAGCAACAAACCAGCTACCAGCTTTAAGGAGAAGTTCACTTCCAGAACAACAATTTACAGATAATTTACTCACTCCCTTTTCACCCAAGATGTTCATGTCTTTCTTTCTTTAGTCATAAAGAAAACATGCTTTTTAAGGAAAACATTTCAGGATTTCTCCCCTGAAGTTCAAGATTAAACTTCCAAAATGCAGTTTAAATGCAGCTTCAAAGGGCTCTAAATGATCCCAGTCGAAGAAGAAGGGTCTTATCTAGCAAAACGATTGGCTATTTTCTAAAAAAAATGACAATTTATATACTTTTTAATCTAAAATGCTTGTCTTGTCTAGCTTTGCGTGTACTCTGTGTATTCCGGTTCAAGACAGTTAAGGTAGGTTGAAAAACTCCCAAAGTAGGAGGATTTCAAAGTTGGAGGAGAAAAAGAAATGACATTTTTTCGACCTACCCTAACTGTCTTGAACCGGAATACAAAGAGTTCACACAGAGCTGGACAAGACAAGCATTTGAGGTTAAAAAGTATATGAACTGTCAATTTTTTATTTTTTTTTTTTTTTCAGAAAATAACTTATCGTTTGACAGATAAGATAAGACCCTGCATCCTTAGCTGGGATTGTTTAGAGCCCTTTGAAGCTGCAATGAAACTTTGGAGTCCGCTTTGGAAGTTCAAACTCGCAGACACCAAGTCCACCATATGGAGAGAAAATATTTTCCTCAAAAAACATAATTCTTTATGACTGAAGAAAGAAAGACATGAACATTATCTGTAAATTTTTGTTCTGGAAGTGAACTTCTTTAAAGTGGCAAAACTGTTTTTTTAAATTTTAGACAAACTGACAGTTGTCAGTCAGCAAATGGCCAGCTTGGGCCAATTAGTGCGTAGCTTAGATTTACTAATAACCATCTTAGAACAGCTATAAACCATATATCCTGTTTAAAAACACAGATTCTGCAACAGTAGTCATATGAACTGTTAAAGGGATAGTGCACCCAAAAATAAAATTTACCCCATGATTTACTCACTCTCAAGCGATTCTAGGTGTATATGACTGTTGTTCTTTCAGACAAATACAATCCGAGCTATATTAAAAATTGTTCTGGCTCTTCCAAGCTTTATAATGTCAGTAAATGGGTGTTGAGATTTTAAACCTCAAAAAACTATGTCCATACATCATAAAAAGTGCTCCACACAGCTCCGGGGGTTAATAAAAACCTTCTAAAGTGAATCGATGCATTTGTGTACGAAAAATATTCATATTTAAAACCTTATAAACCGTAATCTCTAGCTACCGCTGTCATACGCATGTTTACAAGAGAGTGGCGTTCCAGCAGATGACATAGGACGTAGGCAAACACATTGACAAATGTGAAAGTGCAGAGAAGAGAGCAATACAAATCACCGAAATGAGGATTTGTAAAGAAAAATTATGGAGCATTTTGATCTAAGCCAAGAGGAGACTGGTTTTCCTTTGCTGTAAACAAACTTGGTTTGTCACGAGACTAGCTAAGTTTTAAATAAGGATATTTTTCTTAAACAAACACATCAGGTCACTTCAAAAGGCCTTTATTAACCTCCTGGTGCCGTGTTGAGCACTTTTTATGATGGATGGTTGCTTTTTTTGAGCTTCAAAACCTCAGCCATTCAATGCCATTATAAAGCTCGGAAGAGCCAGAACATTTTTTAATGTAACTCCGATTGTATTCGTCTGAAAGAAGAAAGTCATATCCACTTAGAATGGCTTAAGGGTGAATAAATCATGAGATGATTTAAATTTTTGGCTGAACTATCCCTTTAAAAGCTCTAGTGTGAAAGTGTCCTACACAAACACACACATATACACACTAACCTGGTTGATGATATAGATCCCATAGTTGATCTTCTGTCTGCGCAGGACTGGGTGCAAGTAGTGAAGCCAATATTTCAGGTGGTTGTCTCTGTGCCTGAATGGGATGATGATGGCCACCTTTTGTTTTGGCCGACAGTCTGGAGGAGTGTATTTTCCCCCTTCTGTCACATTAGGGTTCTCTCTCTGCACCCGCTCGAGGGTTATCTGGGAGCTGAATTCGATGAGGAGACGTCCAACTGCAGGGCAAAGAAGAGGGGCAATGAGATTTTATGAGAAGTTTCAACAGCAGAGTGAATTCGAAAATGGATATTACTGTTAGATCATTACAGTAACTTTACAAATCACCACTAGCTGTCTGTCCAGCAGAGGGAGCGCAAAACGTTTCTTTGAGTCTCTATCTCCTCATTGATCCACAGATCTTAAGTTGAGACAACCAATCAATAAAGCAGACTAAGGCTTGATTACATGTTCACACAAAGACTTTGCACTTTGTCTTAACAGTAAAAGATTTCGCAACTACACCTAGCCACAATCTAATCCCTATTTTCTGGTGAACTGACGTCGTTTTGGCTGCAGGGACTTCTATAACACTCATTAGCGAAGGAATCTATGCTGCTACTGAATATGTATGGAGGGCCATTTTTAGGTAACAGCATGATGTTTTCTCATCTGATCAAAAAGATTCATTCTGTCTAGAAAAATCCAACGCAGAGTAAATCAGCTATGGTAACCGAATCAAATATGGAAATAACGGACAGTATTAGATAAACAAGTCCAGATTAGACACTTAAGGAGAATTTAAGAAGTGGGTAGGCCTGGAATCGGATGCCAAGGTTGAGTTTTTTCTTTTTGATAGGAGAGTAATGTTGGTTTTACATCTTATCTGTGTTGGCTTTTGTTTGAATATTCTTGTGTGTTATGTTTGCTTGTTCGCTCATGATCGTACACTCTAAACAATGTTTATTATTATTTTTTTTTTTTTTTAAACAAATGCTGGGTTCAGCCCATTGGGGCATTTTATTGGGTTATTTTTAATATTTTTTACCCAGGTGCTGGGTTAGTTTTTTTTCCATCCCAAATGCTGGGTTCAACTTGTTGGGTCATTTTATTGGGTTATTTTTTATATTTTTTATTCAGGTGCTGGGTAGTTTTTCTGTAACCAAGTTGCTGGGTCATTTTTAACGCTGGGTTATTTTTTTCTACCCACTGGGTTGAGCCTGTCTCTGACGAAACAACCCAGCTGCTGAGTTACAGTCAGTCAGAGCGCGGACTTTTCGAGCCCTTTACAGGCCGATTCTCAGCGCCGCCGATTTGCACTTCTTCAGCGAAATAAAGGTTTGTATACATTTTACTTCCTTTAGAAAGTCTTTACTGTGCTGTAAATTGTATTATTTTACACAACGCAAAATAAGGACGAAATGTCAGTCAGCTGCGTCAGCAGCAATTGTTTCGTAGGATGGAAACGCCTTTTGCCTTGCATAAAATAAATTGATTTTATTCATTACTGTACTGAGTTTAATCTTAAAATATGTTCTCTAATGTCAGTACTGTTTGTTTATGGTCAGTTTTTGGAGTCAGTCATGGCTAGGGTGACCACCTGGCAATAGGGCTGTTGCGGGACATAGTTGTGATTTTGCGGGACAATGCGGGACACGTGTGAGACTGATACATTTTCTACTGTTATGCTATGTAAAAACTGATTACATCCGTTGTCATATGCGCTGATCTGTGTTTCTGAGCGCGCACATGCAAACGAGAGAAAGCGCGTCTTTTTTATGAGTGTGAAGAGAATCCACCTGCGAGAGAAGAGATTTGTGCTTGCGCATTTTGATGCATTACAATAATGAGCTGCAGACATTTGTCATTAAAACAACGCCATAGAAACCGCCTCAAAGGAACTATTGAAATAAGAGGAAAGCTGCATCGATTTTTTTTATTGGTTGAAATGAATGGAGAATATCTTGTCTTTCCGTGTGCGCTCGACCATTTTTCGTCAGTGGCTTTAGATCACTTGGTGAGGTGCGCAAATCCTTTGTGCAGAAACTATGCCGTAAAAAGAATAAATAAAAAGCTTTCTTAATATGATCATTAAAAACCAACAGACTGACGAAAATGCGGGACATTTTCTCAATAGGCGACGTGCGGGACAAGGGGTGAAAATGCTGTGCGGTACAACGCAAAGCGGGACAGGTGGTCACCCTAGTCATGGCATCTTTCAGCTATGTGTGAAACGCTAGGCCACAGTCTGAAGTTTGCAGCCCTTCACCACCTCAGATTTCGCCATCACACCGGCATTACAATCAGTGCTCTTTCGGGAATAATAATTGTTCATCTTTTGATTATTGCTGTTGCCTCTAGTAATTCTGTATGTGTTTTCATAAGTTCCAGTCCATTTTAAACCAGCAATTTAATAATTTTTAAACAATAGCTGACTTATATAAAATAACGCAGCATGTTTGGTAAAAACATTTTACCCAACCAGCTGGGTCAAAATAACCCAGCATGTGTTTTATCCAATATTTACCCAGCGCTGGGTTGCCAAACAACCCAAGTTGGGTTGTTTTTAACCCAGCATTTTTTTTTAGAGTGTGGTTATGCCAGGATTATTAAAATAATATATGAAAAGATATTAAAATAGGAGTGAGGTCCTGTTGAACTATGGGCGTGTTTTGGTACTTTCAAATATGAACACTGTTTGGCAAAAATTGCTAAAGTGCACCTTTAAACTTGGCAAGAAGCACTGAATTAATCGGAACACTGAACTGAATTAGATTAAGTTAATTCATAGCAATGACCCCACAAACTGGATTAAATTGAATTTGTGATAAAGTGTTTCCATTGTGTCAGTGAAGTTGTATGGCTCTTGTGAAATGCAGTGAAGCTTGGTCAAGTTGGTTCATTTAGGTTCATTAACAAAAAACAGTAATCAAATTTCAATAAAATAATAAAATAGCTAACTAGCCAAATTTCTGGTATGGCAAAACCAAAGCTTTTTCCCAAAGGCAGCACCATATGGGTAACAGACAAAACTGATTTAATAATATATGGATATGTATTGGCCCATAGTAGATTTTTAATTGTAATAATATTGTAATATTAAAATTGTAATAATAATTTTTTTTGGGGGGTTGGGCTTTTTATGCCTTTTTTATTGTGATAGGACAGTAGAGAGATGACAGGAAAGAGGCTATCGCCGCCGACAATAATTAATTTTTAACACTGTTAAATGTAACCTTCTCAAATCTCAAAATGGATTTTTATTTTATAAACAGTACATTATGATGTTGTGACGCCGTCTCCTGAAGCATTTAAAACTTTAAAAAAAAAAAAAAAAAAAATACAATTTAAATAAAATAGTGCCATATACTGTTTATCAGTCATTGTTTGAAAGAAATAAATACTTTTCTTCAGAAATGATGCATTACCTTGATCCAAAGCAAGACGAAAAACATCTACTTGTTTTGCAGCACAAAAGATTTCTATTTCAAATAGGTAAGCTATATAAAGCTACATAAATTACAATTTAAAATACAATTTAAAAACAACTCATTTAAATTTTAATGATATTATATTACTACTTTCACTGTATTTTGTTCAAATAAATGCAACCTTGGTAAACGTAAGAGACTTCTTTCTTTCTCTTCTTTTTCCACTGGATAAAAAATATTGATTTCTCAATTTTAATCGATAAATTTGACGAAAATCCCAAGAATCAATTAGCCTAACCTGTTTTCATTTAATGAAAAGAACACTAAACCGCAGCGGTTTCAATAAGCTTTTCAATAAGCTTTGTGCTTTATTACTTTTGAAAATTCTGTCCATTTTATTACAATATTCAAACAATAAATGCAGTTTTGGAGTGTGGAGTGACAGATCATTGTAGCGCCTCAGCTCAAGAGAAGCGGCAGCGTGAAGCGCAAATAAACAAATCATCTCCTCCGCTTTAATACCAGTTTCAGCATGAAATAATGAATAAACGTCCAAAAAGAACGAGTACAACTTAACGAAATTCGTATCCTGTCTCATCACTCAATCGGTGCTTCAACCACACAAAGACATCAATATAACAGCTTGTAAACAGTGTCACGTAATGTCACATTTACCTCAGGAAAAACACATTCAGTGACCATAAACTCGTTAGTCAGCTAGAAAAGTGAGCTCTAGAGAAGAATGCTAAATATATGCACCATATAACATATTCATTATAATTATTAATGTTCTTCACTATTTAACTTACATTTGAATAAATCTGTTTATAAGTTTTTATAACATCCACACAAAAATTGAATTGAAATTTGTGTCAATACACAGCTCTATGCAGTGTATGCAGTGTAACTCTAAAGTATAGGTAGGTCACAGACAGGGGTTATAAAAGATCAAACATCAAGCACCTCTGTGAAATCTGACCCTTCGACACCTGGAAGTAATGGAGCTTACAGTAATTGAGCTGACCTTGGCAGAAGCAGCAGCTACTCAGGTACCGTCATATCAGTTTAGATGTGAAGAACAGCAGCTTTGTGTACACATCTCACGGCCTGCTATTCTATTTTGGGAGGCAGAGGACAGGTTAAAAATACATTTACAGTTGATTGTATGCTAGGCCTATTGCTGGTGCACCTGCGCTCGTTTCCCTATCAGCCACATCATTAAACTAAGCAGCAGCAGGTCAGCGGGGTACAGCACGGCTGTTTGCAGATGTAATTGAGACACTGTTCCTGTCCGGAGACAAAGGTACTTGTCCTTCGAGAACCTTTCGAATGCATGATCAGTGTGTTTAATTCTAGCATTCATTCAATCAGATGCATTGACCGTGACAATTTCATAGTCAGATGTTTATAATGGCATTACCCCTCTGTGCGTGTTTGCTATCCTCATCCTGAGCTCACTCGGATTGTTTCCATAAATAAGCTGTAATTGGCCGCTCCTCATGGACACAGAGAGATAGAGCTGAGGAAAAAAAGGGTTGCTGTGTCCACTTTTTATGAGATGCAGCCACCAACCTAATTACAAGCTCCTTCTTTCAATATATCCAGCGTTTGGCGTCACCGTGTGCCGTTTCCCTCTATCTCTCCAAAGGTCCCTTTGAAGTGATCTCTAAAAAGGCTCATTGGATCCAGCTACTTCTAATTAGTGGTGTTATATGAGTGAGGCAAGCAGTCAAGTGGCATGCGTGGAAGGAAATGGAGAGAAAATGGTCTAGAGCGATGAATACCTTGCGATCTGAACACCTGCAGTAGTGGATGGCTGCTCTCATATTCTGATCGCAAATGACTGAGGCCATTGATAAGACTGGAGGAGGTAAACAATTGCCTCCGGTTCTTCTGCCGCTTCATCATAACATTCTTGTTGATAGTGCAGCGTAGCCTCAGATTGAGTCAACACATTCAAAAATGGTCTCATGAATACTACATAAAAAAATGACAGGTGAAATACACTATTTTCAATCTCACTCACTGGCTGCTATGTTATTTCCAGGAGTCAGGCTGAACAGATTTTTACAAGGATCGTAAGGTATGGCTTTATTATTAGTTTTCAAATATTACAGTTTTTTCTTGTGAATGTGAAAGTATCGGAATTGACTTTTAAGAAATGTGATATATGTTTACTTTCAGATACACACATTTAAATATATATTCAGATACTTTCATATTCACAAGGAAAAACTGTAATATTTAAATGATACATATCATATGTATTATATATAATGTATTTATCATGATATACTCTAACATTTATTAATTATAATACAATAATTTATTTAAAAAACTAATATAATTTTGCTATTATTATTACTTTTTTACTTTATTGTTATTTTTTAATTATTACTACTACTTAATTTATGTATAAATTAGATTACTATATAATATAAAAAACATTGATTAATATAATATAAAAATATGAATTTAATAATTAGTGTAATGCAAATGATATTAATATGCAATATATATATATATATATATATATATATATATATTAAAGTATATATATATTTTTTACATTATATATATATATATATATATATCTTTTTATTTACCATATATATATATATATATATATATATAAAACATTTATCATTTATTTATTTATTATAATAGTTTGAAACCACGTTTTATATTTAAAATCATAAATATAATTTGCTATTATTATTATTATTATTATTATTATACTTTTAATTATGTTTTACTCTGATTATTAGTACTGCTTAATTTATTTATACATTAGAATAATATATTATATAAACACATTAATTAATATAACAAAATTATTAATTGTAATGCAACTTAATATACAATATAATACACACACACACACACACATTGTATTTTTACTATATTTATAGTTTATTATATATAATAAATGAGTATATATATATATATATATATATATATATATATATATATATATATATATATATATATATATACATACACATAAAACATGTATCTCTTGTTTATTAATTATAATAGTTTAAAACTGTATTTTTTTATTTAAAATCATCATTATTATTATTATTATTCATTAAGTAATGTTTTTACCGTGATTATTACTATTGCTTACTGTGATTATTACTATTGCTTAATTTATGTATACATTAGATTACTATATAACAAAAACCCAATAATTAATATAACATTTATCATTTATTTATTAGTAATAATATCTTAAAACAGTTTTTAACTATATTACTACATTTAGTATTATTTATAGCTTTTACTATGACTTGCAATATTGCTACATTTAAATATATGACTGAAATATTATCTTTACAAACAGATATTCATTTTTTTCCCAATTCCCAAACTTTAGGAAAAAGGATATATAAGACTTATTATTAATTATAATACTCAGTTGAAAACAAAAAATAAATATGCCACTATATTATTACTTTTAACATTATTATTTACTACTACTGCTGATTTTAAATATATTATTGAAATACAAACAGAAATCTTCCCAAACAGGTCTTCAGTTTTTCCCAATTCCCAAACCTATAGTAAACAGCATTACCAAAATGGCCACCAAGGATCTGGTCTGCCTTAAAGGGACTTTGACTAAGTGCGTCCAACACATCATTATATAATATCAGCCAGGCCACCATGAGGGATAAGCCCTATGAAACTGTAATATACTGTACTGTAGGTGTCTCAAAGCACAAAGGGTTTATTACCTGGATCTCTTGGCCACACACACACACTCGCTTATTGGCTTTCTCTCTCTAATTCTCTCTTTATTTCTATCACACTTTCTCCTGACCCCTGCAGAGCTCTAGCATGGCTCTCAGGCCAACTGCCAACAAAGTTACACAACATCACCACAAATAATAATGTAGGCAGCTGGAGAACGGGAGAACGGGACAGAGGGAAAAAAGAAAGTAGAGTAACACACTACTGTAGAGAGAAAGGGAGCAGGAGAAACAAATCCTGTCAAAAGCGCTACCACTTCACCACCACACAAATGTCATCCATAGGGTCATAGTTGGAGGGAAGGTCAGGCTTTTCCTGTTCAGACAGGAGATTTGTAGTATCTGTAAAATCTACTTAACTTAAACTGGGTTCAAGCACAATCCAATTATTTCTCTTTACTTTGACACCTGCTGTGATGCTCAAATCCAAACAGTGAGAACATCCTCCGCCTGGCTGTAACCTTTAGCACAGGGCTTTAAAATCTCTGATCTAAAAGGAGGGAGTATGTTTTGCAGTGAGAGTCCTTCACCCTTTTTCTATGTTACATGTCAAATTATGATATTCCTTTTTTAGAATATCCTTAAAAGTTCTAGAAAATATTTCATTATGTGTTCTGCTGAAAAATGAAAGTCACACAGGTTTGGAACAACATGAGAGTAATTATTTTTTTAATAATCTAGAAATACACAAAGAGAACCATAAAATTGACTGAAACCTACGACCGATAACACAGACAAAGTAGCATTGTTTTACTCTTTGTTTTTTAGACACGTACCATTCTAATACTAGCCATGCTTAGCTTATTCTGCTAGTGACAGATGTTGATGTTTGAGTAATTCATAGTGGAAAAACTCACATAATATACCTAATACATAACACAAAAATACACTTATTGTATAGACGCTTGTTTGAATTTAATTCCATTTTAATTAGTGCTGTCAAATCGATTAATCGTGATTAATCGCAATGAATCACATTCCAAAAGAAAAGTTTGTTTACATAATATATGTGTTTGTGTACTGTGTATATGTATGTGTATATATAAATATACCATATTTATATAATATAAATATAATATAAATCGAACATAAATATGAATATGTGACACTGGACCACAAGACCAGTAAGTAAGGGTCATTTTTTTTTTAGCAAACATCATATGAAAGCTGAATAAATAAGCTTCCCATAGATGTATGGTTCGTTAAGATAGGATAATATTTGGCCGAGATACAACTATTTGAAAATCTGGAATCTGATTTTAATTTTTTTTTTTTATTTCATTGCATTTTAATATATATTTATATTAAATATAAATATATAAATATATATTAAAAATATTATATATATATATATATGGTATATTTTATTTCCGAATTCTACTACTAGAATTTTATATATATATATATGTATATATATATATTTTTTTAACATGTAGCTCTGGCATTTTATAATTATATATAATATAAATCATAGATAAATATGAACACACACACACACACACACAAATATTTCTATACATGTATATGTGTGTATTTATATATACACATAAATACATACCGTACAAAAAGACACAACATTATGTAAACACAAATTTTTATTCTGGATATGATTAATTGTGATTAATCGATTTGACAACTCATTTCAATTCAAATTCCTACCACAGTTTTGCATCCCGTTTGCTCTACCTTAATTCCAATTCAATACAAATTCAGGAATTTATCTGGAATTTAAAAACCATTCTAAATAACATTCTGAAAGGTACAGAAGCCTGGAATTGCATATGGTATAATGTAGTCATTTAAACTTCAAAATCTAACAAAGTATCAGGGTTTTCCATATGATATCATCACTGCACCATGGTGCGTTTTTGTGAGGACCATTTACTCAAAAGAGGATGAAAAATGATTAGTCACAGCAAATGTTTTTAAGACACCCTGGGTTATTCCCGTTTTCTACGGCAACATCTCCAGCTATGGTGATAGAGTGCTGGCCGCCCAGTGAACTACACAGCAGAGCCACGTGGCTGTAAGTGACCACTGAAGCAGAAGACAGAGAGAGGGAGAGGAAGAGGAAAAGATGAACAGATGGAGGAGTCACTGAACATAACACTGCATGCTGAGAGCCATGAGAAGTAAAGCAGTGGAGGGAATGAAGGTGGGGAGGAAAGACAGAGAGAGAGTGGGAGGACAGAACTGGAGGCGAAGAGTCGAAGAGACAAAAAAGAGAGAAAGACACAGAGAAATGGGCTGAGGAAACATGACTAAGGGGGAGTGGGCAGGAAGATAGAGCTATAATGAATGTCT
>VONZ01002428.1:0-51820 GCA_012976165.1 Labeo catla
AAAAAAAAAAAAAAATGTGACTCAGGAGCCCACATGAGCTCTAGCATCAAGTGTTGGTGAAGGAGGGAGATTCTGTCATTCTACACACTGATTTTAAAATTAACCAACAAGAAAATATGTTTTTATTATTATTATTATTATTATTTTAATGGTATTAACTTCACTCAAATCACTAATGATCTCAGTTATATCTGTACAGATGTTCAGTGTAATGAAGATGCTAAAAGATTTAGAGACAGACCAGAGGTGGATCATTAAACTGGAACTCTGACCATCATGAACACCAGAACCACAGACTTGGTTCAACATCAGCAGCTTTAAGAGCTTTGGCGGCGTTAATGTCACTGTTGAGTATCATTTATTCAATCAGGTGCAGTTTTCACAAAACCAAATTTTTCCTGTGGACATTAATTCCTGTTGAGTTCACAGAGCTGATGCTGTTTTAGCTGCTGTTGCTCAAAAACCCACCAGATGCCGCCATTTACTCAACAAAATACTAAAATACTTAATAAAATACAATGATGACCAAAGTAGAAAGGTGTTAAAATATTAACTAGAAATACTGGATTGATTGCCATTCACTCAGTAGTAATAATGACTATTTGTCATTGGATGGAATTATGAAGTTCATTGTGTGAAAAGAGTCTTCAAAATTTGTATTTCTATTCTAATTACCCAAGTTTTATTATTGTTCATCAGAAAGCAAAACAATGATCAAGTGAGATACTATGAACACTAAATCTGTCTGCCTGCAAAACACATTCTCATCTGAGTGTGTTCAGGCTTGACAATACTTGTCAGGTCCAAAATGTCCTCAGTAATAAAGCGAAACATATTGAACACACTAGTGAGCCTGACCTCACTAGTCAAAAATGCTTAGAAATTTGTCAAACCATGTTTAATTTTGTGTTTTGCACAGGTTTAACATTTAATAAAACCTTTCTTTTCTTTTTTTCCATCTGTCTAAAACAGGCCAATGGTGTAGAAGATTTGTCCCCTAATCAGAATGACTCTACTGGACACTACTAATGGGACAACCCATCATCAGACTGTGACTGAGACACTAATATAACATTATTCATTATTTATTTACAAAAGCGATGGCAAATAACATGGCTAGAAGCAATTACAAAGAGCAATAGCTAAAAAGATTTGTAAAAAGCAAAATTTGATGTTATCTTGAGTTTTTAAACTCAGCTTTTGGACACATCCTAAATGCTGTCTTGACCAATTAGATGTTGTCTTAACTCAGGATTTTGCTATGTTTCTCCACCCAAAACATAAATCAACACGTTATCTTGTCAGTCACATAGTCTGAATTTTCCCACTCTTGCAATTTATAACCTTGGACATGATTTCTATAACAAGAATATAATACATTTAACAAAGAACTGAACGATAGAAACATTTAAAGCATGAATTTTCAAACTCATACATACCAAATGCAAATATAAACCTTCAGCTATTCAATAGTTATTAAAAGGACATACACAGTGGGTGATTAGAACATGACAAATGTGTGGGTTACATCCATGATAGGGAGTTATGCAATGGACTAATGTTCATTTATAAGTCCTTTTAAGCATCATTTTGGTGCATTTATATGTAAAAAGACTCTGTGTCATTCTTGGGTTTCTTTCCCCAAAATTAACAATCTCCTTCCTGAGTTGGGATTATCAATAATTGTGTTATTTTCTGTTAATGTTGCAAGTTGTTCAAAGCTGTGAAGGAGTTGGTTGGTTAGGCTTACTTAACCCCGGCCTTTTTAAATAAAATGGGCCACCCATTTAATGAATCAATGCTATCTTAGTAAAGAAGAAGTCAAATACTAACAAAGGAAATTGCAAAAAAGTGGTCACATGACCCATAGGGGTCAATTTTGCTTCCTCTTTCAGCACATGTGCACATGTCACATGACTCCATACTTTGTCCAGAGAAAGGTGCAGTTTTCATCAATTTTCATTCATATAATTGCCAACAAAAAATCTGAATCACCTTCACTGATTAGTAAAGAAGTATTTTCAAAAACTTTTCATAATCATCAAATATCATAGGAAATTACAAAAAACTGCATGTTGCCTCAAGGCAACATTGTACCGTAATGGAATCACATATGGCCATACCAGGCATATAGCATAGCATACGTGTATATGATATTTGTAAGGAAAAAGTTAGAATTATCTAAATGTATTTGCATTTTTGCATGATATTGTAATGCATTTATAAGAATTGCAATTAATATACAGTATCTGCACATATTCTGTTGAGAGGAAGTCCTTCCTCTGCTTTCACAAGCAGTGAGGAGTCATTAGTGAGGAAGGAGATTGTAGGAGCCTATTTTTGCTTAGGTTCCATAACAAATATTTTACTATCATGTACTGCATGCCAGTTTTGTTTTGGATTGTTTGTATTTATAAACACACTTAATTCATATGTACAATTTTGACAAATATTCTGTATTTTACATAGAAAATATGCACTATGTTAAAATTGTGTACTGGCTCTTTAAAAATCGCGTCTGTCAAGTTTGGCGGTTTGCGTTCTTGGAATACAGCGGAGTCACACAGTTTTCTTTACCGCATCCGTAATATTTGAGATTTAGGATTAGATTTTGTTTATTTGATTTTATTTGTTTTATTTATCGCTCAGTGAAGAATAAAGGAAGATATCTGACAATAAAA
The DNA here is from genome assembly GCA_012976165.1 of Labeo catla. Classification (NCBI taxonomy): domain Eukaryota; kingdom Metazoa; phylum Chordata; class Actinopteri; order Cypriniformes; family Cyprinidae; genus Labeo; species Labeo catla. The sequence goes on from VONZ01002428.1 coordinate 2,682, forward strand.
CGGAATACTTGGATTTCTTTATTGGATACGGAGCGAGTAAAACTGAAACTGAAACAAAATGCGCACTCAGAGATTTTACATGCATGTGCTTGTGTGTGTATGTGAATGCTTGTAAGGATAAGTTATATATTAGCATAAGGTTATGATAATTTTATTTATTTTTTTTACTTTGAAACAACACTAATTATAATGTTTTGGTATGATAACAGATATGATAGTTTGGTTATACTTGTGATCCACGATGGTACAGAGTTGCCTGAAAGCAACATGTGGGTATGAAATCTTACTTTTTGTTAAATATGAGATGTGCAAAACATCAAAGGTGTGATAAATCTATTTGTTCAAATGTTTGATTAAAGATATTGGTGTTTTAAATAAATTTTTTTTTTCTGCATGAAAATATCAAATGTTTCATTTTGTCCATTGTGGTACAATGTTGCCTTGAGGAAACAAACTTTAAAAAAAACAAAAAAACAATAAAAAATATATAAAAATGTTTATTGATATTGAAAAACTTTACAAATATTTTTTTCCTCGTTGATATCATATTGCGTACCGTAGAGGGTTGAGGCTGGCTGGCACCAGGGTATCATGTAATTCATGGGTATTGCATAGAATCGGACCTATACATTGCCATTAGAGTGAAATTACTGAACCTAAACATAGGAGCCTTATAAAATGCACAATTTAGATGAAAATTTCAGTCAGCATTTAGAGGCTTTTGAATCTGAACTCTTCACATATCATACATATCAGATGAATTGCATGCTCTCATGACCTGTTTTACCACATTTCCAGCAGAAGCGGCACATCACGACTGCAGCTACAATCAACAAAGATCCAGCAGCAGAAATCAGCACTTTGTCTAATGAAGGTAAACCCTGATCTGCAATAGAAAAAAAAAATAAAAAAATAGTAATAAATGAGCCATTAGTGTGATCTACAACAAACACTGTCAAACTTCAACTCTAAATAACTGAGAGTTGAGCTTAGTTAATCCACATTACTATCAACACCAACATACCTGAACATGTGTGACATAGTTTGCTGATGTCCAGATGTGTGGTCTGGTTGCTGATGGGATTGTTGATCACACAGCTGTAGGTGTTTTTATCCTGATATTCCACCTCCAGAGGTAGAGAGAGACTGATGCTGAGATCAGACACACTGATGCTGGACAATAAACTGTTTCCTTTGTACCAGGAGTGACTCACATCACTCACATTCACCACTGAACACAGCAGTGAACAATTTGATGATGATGATGATGATGATGATGATGATGATGATAAACATTGTGAAGAGTTACTGCTGATCACAGGAACAGGCAGACGAGCTGGAAACATGAGAAAATAAACAAAAATGAACAATTCTGCTGTGATGATGATGATGAACAGTTCCTGGTAATGTAAGGAATAGCCAGACAAGCTGGAAAATATAGGAGAATAAACAGAAATCTTGGTAAATCTAAACAAATCTTATGTTTGGTGTTGTGTGTTATTGACCAGTGAGTGTTTTTGTCGTCTCAAACTGTAAAACAAATGCACATTTCAGTGTGTCAATATTTAAAGGAATATTCATAGCTAAGTTCAATATAATTAAGCTTGCCACAAAAATATACTTCCACTTATTAGGGGTTATTTATTTTATTTTATTTTATTTTATTTTATTTTATATTAATTAATTAATTAATTAATTAATTAATTAATTAGTTTGTTTGTTTGTTTGTTTGTTTGTTTGTTTGTTTGTATGTCAATCAACATTATGCCACACACGCTGTACAATAATGTAACGCCAAGCCAGCAGAGGGAGCTCTCACCCTAGGACTGCCTGCACGCTCCCTCTGCTGCTTCTACTGCTGCTTCCTGTTTGGGACTATATAAAGACTGGCCATGTGCTCAATGATTCGTGAAGTATTGCCAGTTTATCTGCCTTACCAAGCGTTTTCTTATTACTCTGTTGGATTACCTGTTGCTGTCTTGCTTTGTTTCTGGTTCTTGAGTTTACGGATTACCCCTGTCGGATTTGGTTGCTGTATTGGACTGTCTTCTCGGTATTCGACCCACTGCCTGTGTTTTCACTCTGCTGTTTGGATTACGTTTATGTTTTGGACTGATTTTCCGGTTACTGACCCTCTGCCCATTTCATCGTGTATGTTTGCTGTTGTTTTCAATAAACTTCTGCAACTGGATTCTAACACCGCTTCAGCGTCCACGTTACAGAATACTTCGCCTCCCATGAATCCAGCGGAAGTTGCTAATACACGTTCAACTATGGACCCAGCAGATCGTCTTATCCATCTCCGACAAGGTAACCATCCAATTGAGGACTACGTGTCTGACTTCTGTGAACTGTGCTATCAGGTGAACTTCAATGACACATCTCTTAAAGATCTTTTCCGTTTTGGTTTATGCGAGGACATTTCATATTTGATGCCACGCAATACCCCACATTGGACTCTTGAAAATTACATAGATCTTGCACTCCGGTTAAGCGGTTCATCTTTCACTGTTGGGATTGCGGATGAGGGACCCCGCAATCCCGCAGTAACCACCACACCACAGCCAGCTCAAGTCACGTCCACCAAGTCAAAGCCAGTTCCAGTCACATCCACCAAGTCAAGGTCTGCTAACGTCACGTCTGCCAAGCCACAGTCTGCTCACGCCACGCCTGCCGCTCCAGGGCCTGCTCACGCCATGCCTGCCGCTCCAGGGCCTTCTCACGCCATTCCAGAGTCTGCACCTGTCATGGCCGCCCGTCCAGAGTCTGCACCTGTCATGGCCGCCCGTCCAGAGTCTGCACCTGTCATGGCCGCCCGTCCAGAGCCTGCACCTGTCATGGCTGCCATCCCAGAGCCAGTCCACAAGATGGCCGCCATCCCAGAGCCAGTCCACAAGATGGCCGCCATCCCCAAACCTGTTCACAAGATGGCCGCCATCCCAGAGCCTCTCCACAAGATGGTCGCTGTCTCCAAGTCACGCTACATGATGACCCACGTGCTGGACTCATCCCTAATGGCTGTATGGGCAGCTAAGATGGCGCTCCCTCATGTCACGGCAGCTACCCCTGATTCAAGTCCAGCTGCAGAGCCAAGTCCAGCTGCAGAGCCATCTTCAGAGTCAGGTCAAGTTGCAGCTGTGTCTCCTGTGTCAAGTCAAGCTACAGCTGCTGCTCCAAAGTCCAAAGCTTCCAAGTCCAGTCAAGCTCCAAGGTCAAGTCAAGCTCCTGTGTTAAGTCAAGCTACAGTTGCTGCTCCAGGGTCAAAAGCTTCCAAGTCCAGTCGAGTTTCAGGGTCAAGTCAAGTTTCCAAGTCAAGTCCAGTTCCAAAGTCAAGTCAAGCAACAGAGTCAAGTCAAGCAACAGAGTCAGGTCAAGCCAAAGCTACTGTTCTCCATGAATCAAGCCAGGTTTCGGCTGTTCCCCATGAATCAAGCCAAGTTACAGCTGTTCTCCATGAGTTAAGCCAAGATACAGCTGTTGTTCTCCATGAGTCAAGCCAAGATACAGCTGTTGTTCTCCATGACTGCCAAGACACAGCCAGTTCCCATGAATCGGCAAGTCACAGTGTTTTCCATGTCACACAGCTGTTGTTCTCCACGAGTCAAGCCAAGTCACAGCTGTACCTCACGAGTCAAGCCAAGTCACAGCTGTGCCCCACGAGTCAAGCCAAGTCACAGCTGCTGTTCTCCACGACTCAAGCCAAGATGCAGCTGTTCCCCACGAGTCAAGCCATGTCGTTCCTGAGTCAAGCCATGTCGTTCCTGAGTCAAGCCATGTCGTTCCTGAGTCAAGTCACATTGCAGCAGATCTTCACAAGTCAAGTCAAATTGCTGCTGTCTTCCCTGAGCCAAGCCACGTCACAGTTGATCTCCATGAGCCAAGTCAAGTTGCTGCTGTCGTCCATGAGCCAAGCCAAGCCACGGTTGTTCTTCATGAGCCAAGTCAAGTTGCTGCTGTTGTTCCTGAGCCAAACCAAGCCACAGTTGATCTTCAGGAACCAGGTCAAGCCACAGCAGAACTCCCTGTGTCAAGTCAGGCCACGGCAGGCCTCCCTGAGTCAAGTCAAGTCACGGCAGACCTCCATGAATCAAGTCAAGAAACCGTTGTTCTATCAAAACCTCACCAGATCCCCTTTGACCTTCTCAAACCACCTCATATATCAGCTGGCCACGCAGAGCCCACGCTCCCAAGCCACGCAGAGCCCACGCTCCCAAACCACGCAGTGTCCACATTCCCATGCCACAAGTCCATAACATCCACACCCTCGAGGTCAACAGACATCCCACTACCTACTGTGCTACCTGTAATGGCCATCGCCATTTTCAGTGTGTGGGCTGCACACTGTGCTCCAGAGGCCTCGCCTGTCCACGAGTCTGCTCCAGAGGCCTCGCCTGTCCACGAGTCGGCCCCAGAGGCCTCGCCTGTCCACGAGTCTACGCCAGGGGCCTCTTCTGTCAAAGGGTCTGCGCCAATGCCCCCAGAAGTGGCAGCTCCGGCTGCAGAACCTCCTAAAGGGGCGGCGTTTCCCCACGGACTCTCTGCCTGTCCTGTCACGGCCATGAAGGCCATTGATAACTTCCCTGCCACACCTGCCCAAGCATCTGCGCCCATGCCCCCAGAGGTGTCAGCGCAAGCTGTAGATCCTCTTATGGGGGCGGCGTCCCAAGATGAACTCTCTGCCTGTCATGCCACGGCCAAGGAGATTGTTTGGGTGCACACCGCTCTGCTATGCATGTCATTAGGCCCATTATGGATAACTCTGCTCCTGTGTGCTCTGCCTGCCTCGCCATGGCTTCTTGTTCTGCCTGCTCTGCCTGCCTCGCCATGGCTCCCTGCTCTACCTGTTCTGCCTGCCCCACCATGGTCCCCTACTCTGCCATTGCTCCATGGCCCAGGCCCTCCAGTACTTCACAGTCTACTACTGCTCCACGGCCAAGGTCCTCCAAGGTTCCACTGTCTGCCACAGCTCTACGGTCCAGGTCCTCCAGTGCTTCACTGTCTGTCCCTGCTCCACGATCCAGGTCCTCCAGTGCTTCACTGTCTGTCCCTGCTCCATGATCCAGGTCCTCCAGTGCTTCACTGTCTGTCCCTGCTCCACGATCCAGGTCCTCCAGTGCTTCACTGTCTGTCCCTGCTCCATGATCCAGGTCCTCCAGTGCTTCACTGTCTGTCCCTGCTCCACGATCCAGGCCCACCTGCTCTACATGGACCTGGCCCTCCATCCCACCCCCTGTTTTGCCTCTGTTCCCCCACCCACCTGGACTGTTGTTGTTGTTTTGAGCGCCAGGAGTCGCTCCTAGGGGGGGGGATTCTGTAACGCCAAGCCAGCAGAGGGAGCTCTCACCCTAGGACTGCCTGCACGCTCCCTCTGCTGCTTCTACTGCTGCTTCCTGTTTGGGACTATATAAAGACTGGCCATGTGCTCAATGATTCGCGAAGTATTGCCAGTTTATCTGCCTTACCAAGCGTTTTCTGATTACTCTGTTGGATTACCTGTTGCTGTCTTGCTTTGTTTCTGGTTCTTGAGTTTACGGATTACCCCTGTCGGATTTGGTTGCTGTATTGGACTGTCTTCTCGGTATTCGACCCACTGCCTGTGTTTTCACTCTGCTGTTTGGATTACGTTTATGTTTTGGACTGATTTTCCGGTTACTGACCCTCTGCCCGTTTCATCGTGTATGTTTGCTGTTGTTTTCAATAAACTTCTGCAACTGGATTCTAACACCGCCTCAGCGTCCACGTTACAAATAAATACCCAAAATATAGTAGTCAATATTTGAAGTGGATTAAAAAAGTTCATCAAAGTTGTTCTAAGACAAGAACTGGTATTGTTTTGGTTTTATGACAACTTTGATAAAAAGTTTTGGTCCACTTCAAATGTTGACTACTGTATTCCTTTAATTAATCGAGAATATAAAAATGACAGGACAAATGTTCTTTACTCACCATAGACAGAAATGTTGAATGTTTTTGATGACCATTTTGCTCCCATTATCTCTAGTTCATAACATCCAGCATGTTGAGTTGTGATGTTTGTGATGGTCAGAGATCCAGTTTGATTGTCCAGCTTCAGTCTTCCTATGAATCTCCCATCAGGACCGTTAAATGTGGAGAAGATTCCATTAGCTGTATCGATTTCAGCGATGGTGGATGCTTTAGCTCCAAATTTCCACAGTATGTCATCGTCTTTATGTATTTCAGTAACATCAGTGTGCAAAGTGACAGAATCTCCTTCACCCACTGACACTGACTCACCAAACACACCTGATAAACATAAAAAAATTAAGGCTCTTGTTGGTTAACAAATCCAGAAATCAGGTTGAGTTTGTGCCTGAATTTGATTTGAAAGACACTGGAACAACAAAAAAGAGAGATAAGTCCTGGACATTACACTGTAGGCTCATTGAAACATGGGCCTGAATCCAAAGTAGATTTCAAAATAATATGTTTATCCATTATGCTATGCAGAAAATTCTTAATCTAATGTGGTGTTCTGTTTTTAGAATGCAAATCCTCTAACTAATTTGAACAGTAGCAACAGCTTTAAGACTCTGACAACAGAAAAAAAAAATTAGATAAGCATTTATAACTTACCAGTCAGACAGCACCAACACAACCAGAACAGCTTGTGAAACATTTTCCTTAATGGTCAAGTGTAATAGCGTCTGCTAAAAATGTGAACCCTGGTGTGTCTCTTCCTCCAACACAGTGTGACTTGTTCACACCCACATATGCGCTCTGAATCTGACTGTGATTATGATTGTGTGTGATTATACTGTATGTAACACATAAATGTTCTTCTGGCTGTTATCAAGACTATATGGTTCTTAATAGTGGAACACAGTCTTTAATGAAAAACATCATTTAATTTGAAAGATTTGTAATCATTTAGTTGTTGCAAATGTCAAAAACAGTTCATGACGTGTGAGTCATAATGGCAGTTGACACTGAAACGGAAACTGCTGTGTCTTCCTTTGCAGACAATTGTGTTGTTGTTCAATGTGCCTACAAATAGATGGTATGCATTGACGTCACCTTCCCAGACATCACCTACATTGTCCAATCAAGTAATAAAGAAATAATCACAAAGAATCAATTGGAGAGGTCCAGACTCCAAAAATAATAAAATAATAACATTTAATTAAAGCTGCAAGCACCGATGAAAGGGCCCTCACACCTAGGCTCACTGCCACCCGGTGGCTTTAAGACAACAGCGAAGGGTGAGCAATATGTATTTAAAGTGGTAAATATAGGAGGAATATGTCAAAGTAAGTTTAATGCAGATTGTACATTGCATGTTTAAGTTACTGTAAAACAAGTCATTTCCTGTTACTATCAATTGGCGCTATGATTAGAATAGAATATTGGCCTTCAGATGTGATCTTCGCAATTTAATGTCAAAAAAGGCTTTAGATTACACTGACCAAATTTGGTGTTGATCTGTGTTGATAAGTCTCTAGGAGGAGTCTGTTTAAATGCAGCGCCTGAAAAACATAATAGTTTTTTTCCTCAAAAAACATAATTTCATTACGACTGAAAAAAGAAAGACATGAACATCTTGGATGACAAGGGGGTGAGTACATTATATGTGAATCTTTGTTTTGGAAGTGGACTTCTCCTTTAAGCTTAGATGATACAGTTCCAGATGACATTGACGTATTAATGAAATGAGGGATGGGTATTGACAATGCAGTTAACCAGCAGTCAAGAGGTAGGTGCAGGGTTAAGAAGATTAGTAGAGAAATTATACAGCCTGATTATCTCATTAACCACTGTTGGGGCAACAAAGTCAAAACTAGTGAGGCTGTGGGAGGATATGAGGAGAGAGGCCCAGTAAGGGAAATAGAGGTATGGTTTTGACTAGTAGCCAGATTTAACCACATCAACCACAGTGGAAATAATAGAGTAAAAACTAGAGAGGCTGTGAGCAGACAGTAGCCACACGAGATCTACATTCACCCACACAGCACCCACAAACGTGCACATTCACTACTTTGTGTACAGATGGTGAAATATTATAAGCAGTACCGTATATAACAGATTTTTAGAGTATGTGTGCTGTCTGTTTATGCAGTTTATCTGCTGTTACTCTCTTTACAGTACTCTCTACAGTATTCTGTGTTCTTTGCTGTCGCTTCCTGTCTGTTGAATTCTCTCTCTGTTGACACAATGCATATTGTCTGATTCTCCATCTTATGCACTTAAATGCACTTAATGTCAGTATGGCTGTTCTTCACTCTTGCCTGACTGTCACTGCACTGGGTCCAGCAACATTAGTTTTGAATAAATGAACACATGATTCAGACAAGGGAGAACAAAAGTAGGATTATAGTGCCTATTAATACCTCATCTTACCGAAACTCTGAAAAAAGAATCAGGGAAGCATCACACATTTGATCAGAACTCTCTGGAGACTGTCAGGAGAGAGTCCCTTTTTTTTTAACCCTTTCACGCATATGATCACACCAGTGTGATCATTCTTGGCTGGTCCCTGAAGCGTACGATCACACCAGTGTGATTCGAATGTTCAGCGCGTCACGTGATCAACTGCTGAATACAAATCTGCTTTGGCGCTTGAGCGCTGAGCGCTTGTCATATTATCGCACCTATTGCGTGTTTTCAACCATATAATGCTTATTTTAGGTTCCAGACATTTAAATACACATAAGTCCTAGTAAAACGATGCATCTATAGTTAGCAAAATACACGCCGATGTCTATGGAAGCAGCAATAATGATCCTTACAAATGTAATCTGACGACATGTTTTATTGATATTATACACATTGTGTAGGTAACTATAAAGTTTACTCTGCTCTTCTCCAAGCTCACCAGAGACTTACTTTAATGTTTTTCGGGAAGAGAGGATGAATTTGCGTTTTGTAAATCCCACAGCTCAGATTCAGCGCAAACTAACATGGCGGCGCCCATCACTCGGCAGATCAAGTAACACGCTCATTATAAAAGTGTTTAAAGGGGTCGGATGCCCATTTTCCACAAGTTGATATGATTCTTTAGGGTCTTAATGAAAAGTCTCTAATATACTTTGATTAAAAATTCTCAATGGTTTTGTAAAACAACACCCTTTTACCTTGTCAAAATGAGCTCTGCAAAAATCATCTCATTCTAAGGGGTTGTTCCTTTAAATGCAAATGAGCTCTGCTCACCCCGCCCCTCTCTTCTCTCTGTGGAAAGACGGTCTTGTTTACATTAGCCGCATTTAGCCGCTAAACTTCCTAACTACCACGTTATAAGGAAAGGCGATCGCAAAGATTCATAAAAAAACGCTTATACTCACTTCTGCTGTAAGTGAAGCTGGATCATGAATGATTCGCGTGAACATAGACAGATATATGTAGATCGGGAGGTGCATTCCCTTCACAAACAAACATAATCTACTGCATCTTCAGCGGCTCAGATGTCGGGAGTAAATGACGACCACTACGTTCATTATTACATCCAGCAACACAACACCTCAATTGGAGATATTCTTGTCTAACTTACATCCCTGCTCTGGCATCAAAACATGGAAAGTTACTGGACTGTTACAGATGATCTGAGGTAAGACGCTCATGTCAATCAACTATCGTGGGAGCGGCCTCTGTGGGTGTGACTGAGAACGGCTCGATTTGAAAAAGGGGATATTATTTTTACAGATTAATTAAAAACCACTGCATGGATTTTTATCATTATAGGGTAGATTTGTACATACACTGCCAACACACATTAATGTTCAAACAACACGAAAAAATGAACTTAGCATCTGATGACCCCTTTAAACCTCCAAATACTTTTACTTGCACATATCTCAGAATCGGAATATCAGATATTTCATAATACAGTGAGCACGTTTGTGAATATTTATAATTAAAAGGGAAAAAACGATATAAAAGTGATACATGTGTTAAACAGTGCTATTGTGGCTGCGTTGTGTCACGTGACAAACACGAGGCATCGCCATGGAAACTATACGTTCTAAATAACAGTCGCCTAAAAAAACTCACTCTGGGGGCTCAGCTAGAATATTTTAAACTCACGTGTGAAAGAGTTAATTGTAGTAATTAGGACATAATAATGAAGGTATAGAAATAAGATCAAGCTGCATTAGAGCTTTCCTGTGCTGCTTAATGCGTTCAGTATATGCCAAGAAGAGAACAATAAGGCCAGTTTTCCTATAAAGCCTTTCTAGACGGCGGCCCTTAGTTTCATTGTCCTGAGCTCAGTGTTGAACCAAAGAGAAGAGCGCGAGGATAGGACAAATCTAGATTTTAAGGGAGCAAATTGATTCAAAATATTGCTGATACTTTCATCATAGAAATTAAGAATGTCATCAGCACTGGAGAGACTGCAACAGACAGAGAGGGGGGAAAACACTGAGTGTTTAAGGCAGCAATGTCAATACCAGCAGTGGCCATGCACAAGTTGGAAAATCAATATGTTGCTGCAGATCAAAACAGTCCAGGATAGACATGAACTCAAGAGCATGAACAGTGTCAGTACCAACATGAAAATCAACCTAGCAATAACATTGCTGTATATTGTGCAGAAGCAATTGTGAGCAGTTTGCACAAGCCGGGTTTCCATCCAAAGTTTCAAATTTAACTTAAGGTCTGACAGAGGTCTAATCGGTCTATGAGGTCTAATCTGCACTTCCTGTAACTTTGGATGGAAACCCGGCTATAAGGAAGTGGCGATTTTGTTCTCATTGACGTGTTGGATGAAAATGGTACTTATTCACAAATGTTCTATGTGATATTCTTATTTTTGCGCACATGTTAAATTTGTAACTTTGGATGGAAACCCAGCTATTTTCAGTTTATCAGGATGTGGCGATTTTGTTCTTTTTTGTATATGACCATGCCAATCCCTCCGAGAGTCATGACAGAACTTTATTTAGCTTCAAAATCTCGACCACTGTTCACTGCCATTATCTGAAGTGGCGATTTTGTTCTCTGTTTTGACCTGTTGGATGAAAACGGTACTTATTCACAAATGTTTATGACATTAAACAGTATTTAAATTGTTTTTTTGTTTTTTTTTAAATGAAAATAACCGATCGTTTTGCTAGATAAGACCTTTCTTCCTTGGCTGGGATCGTTTACAACCGCATTTGAGATCGTTTGAAGCCACATTTAAACTGCATTTTGGAAGTTCAAAATCGAGGGAAACCATAGCAGTCCACTATAAGGAAAAAAAAAATGCAGAAATGTTTTTCTCAAAAAACGGAATTTCTTTACGACTAAAGAAAGAAAGACATCTTACATCTTAAATGACAAGGGGGTGAATACATTATGTGAATCTTTGTCTTGGAAGTGGACTTCTCCTTTAATGCAACCAAAATGGTAGGAGTAGTAAATCTGAAATGAGACGCTTTCCAAAAGTTCAGGGGGAAAAATATGCAATGCAAAGATCTATTGATGATATTATCTACAAAGACTTTCAGAACGTTCTAATTCTTGTCGGAATGACAAACCAAAAATTTGGATGGATGCTCCCTCAGGCAAGTATCACAACATTTATGTACAGAATGGAAAAAAAAAAATCTTTTTACCTTTATGCAGGGGCGTAGCAACCAATTTAAAAGTGTGTGTGGGGGGGGTGGGCAGTATGGTGATGTGACCCAAGGGTGTTCATACAGTATAATAAATTCTAAATAGAAGAACAATGGGCATTTTACAGCACCAAAGTGGCAATTTGAGGAACATGCCAGGATAACTTACATGAACCTATTTCTGTGAAATCATACTCATAAAAATACATAAATAAAACACTGCAGGACTTGGACTTTAAGACCACTGTGGAAATCTATACTTTAATTTTTATGAAGTAGAAAATGATATGAAAAAGATATTTTATGATATTTACAATATTTAATTTACACTACACTTGAACAATGTTTATCTTACTACATAACAGTTGGGAACAAAAAAAAGTGTTAAATGAGTATACAAATTGCACCTATAGTAATTCTTTGAAAATATATCAATAAAACCTAAATCAATGTATTTACAAGGTTTTAACATTTTCAAAATTGAAGTGAGATTTTTAATCAAAACTTCCAAACTGCATTTTTCGGCTTTCCTTGCAGGCCACAAATTGCTGAGCAATATTTTTTCTCTCCAGTTGATCAAGTTTTTCCTTGTGTATATGACATACAGCAACACTATTTAGCCGTGTTTGTGTCATGGTACTACGAAGCCATGTTTTTAGTCTTCTGAGACCACTGAAACTTCTCTCAGCTTCCGCTGAGGACACAGGAGTGACAAGAAGCAGTCTGACAAGTGTTTCCACCTGATCAAAAAGACCACGGACTTCTGGACACATCCCCTGAAGGATGCTTGCTGCTTCACTGCTGGACTGCATATTATACTTTGATCTGAACATCGCCAATTGTGTGTTAAGGGATATTTTGTCCAGTTCTGGGTACATCTGAACCACATTATCGATAACCCCTGTTAAAAGGATGTTTTCCAGATTCCTTAGCATCAGCAACCCTTCCTGCTCAAAACATTCTCTGAACTGCATATCCACAACATCAAGCACTTTGTAGAACTCAATTCTGTAATATTCAGATGGAGCTGAATGCACATGTGCACAAGCCTGACCAGTTAGACGTTTAGGAGGATTATGAGTACGGGGCAATCCAATTGGAGAGAGATCAAACATTTGGCACATTTCTTTTTACAGTTTGAAACCTCTCTGAATTTATTTTATTTGCAACAGCATCCCTCACATAGGCAACAGCAGAAAGCATACCATCGATGGTCTGTGTTCGACTTTGGAGAGATGTGTTGAGATTCTCCAATTCTTCTATAGCCTCTAAGGCAAGCAAAAGACCAAGAACTACATTTCCCTGCTGGAATCTGTCATGTAGTCCATTTGCCCTGTTAGCTGTATCTGAGCTGCCAGCTGCCATTTCATTCAGAGCAAGCATTACAGATTCATACTGATTCAGCACAGCACGGATAGCACTGGAGCGAACTGTCCATCTTGTGGGACAAAGGGGCCTTATAGTTTGAAAGGATCCTTGAACAGATTTGGCAACTTCCTTGAACAAAGATTTAAATTGACCTGACTGCCCAAACAAAATGCCTAGCTCATGAACCCACTGTAAAGCACTGTGGATAACACGTGAGGCAGTACAAGCATGCTGCGTAATGAGATTTACGCAATGGGCAGCACAGTGGATGTATGGGGCAAGAGGTTGTTCCTTTTTAATGATTTCCTGTGCACCATCATATGCCTGCCCTCGTAATCCAGAAATGGGCAAATTTAAACGAACCAACACATCTTTCACAACCTTTGCAAGATTCTCTCCTGTAGCCACAGATACTTCATAAAGGCCAATAAACTCTTCATGAATCATCAAATCATTATCTACATATCGGAGACAAACTGCTTCTTGTTCTTTTCCTGAAACATCTTGTGTTCCGTCCATCAGTACAGAAAACTGCAACTGAGGGAGTGATCTTATTTTGTCTGCGATATCTCTAATGGTAGAACTGCTCAACAAACTAAGCAGCTCATTCTGAATTTGAGCAGAAGTGTAGTCCTTTCTACCTGACAACCACTTACTGAGACACAGATCTTCTTCTGCTTTGTATTTCAGCACCTGATGAAGATTTTCCTCACTATCATCATGCCCTCTTAGGGCCAAGCCCTGCCTTGCCAACAGCTGCACAGCACCAATGATTTTTAACAGATTTGCTCTTGCTTCCTCTTGTTGTGATGTCTGAATACTACACAGCTGTGCTTTAACTGATCTGTCTTCATATACACATGTTGCTACTGCTGTCTTGTGACAATCTGATTTTTCATGTGAACTGAATCGTTCAAGAGGTTCTGTATTTTTTGCAAGGAAAGATACTTGTGTTTTAAAAGCTTTACTACAATAAAAACACAAAACACCTTCAACATTTGGATCAAAATGAAGCCATTTAAATTTGCTGTACCACTGTGTCTGAAATGAAAGGGTACGCTCTGACAGTGTCTGCTTTATGATAAATTTGGGAACAGGGTGGTTTGGTTTTGTTGCCGAGAAATGTTGATCAGAGTCTGCAGAGTCTTCCCTGTTCATCAAATCAGCTCTCTCTTCTCTTTGGTTCTCACATGCTTCCTCACTTTTCCTCTCATCTCCCTCTCTCTCTTCCTCTTTTTCCCTCCCTTCCTCACACATGATTGACACTTCCTCACAAACATCCTAAAAACAACAGATATAAACAGGATACAGGGGGCAGGGGTCACTCATTTATTGACTCATCTGCCATTTAGTTCGACAAATTCACAAGTTAGCAACCCATAGAACTACAATACAGTAGTTAACATTAGAGGAGCACAATTCCTTTATTTAATTTTATTTAACTGTTTAAACATAAAATAGAAAATGTTACCTTTTGTTTAATGGAATTAAATCGATTTAAGGAATTAAATTGATGTATATTTCCTTAAAAATATTGGCAATTATTTTCAATTAAGAAAACACTGCCTTAAAATAGCCAGTCCTTTTTATAAAATCTCACCTGTACACATTCTGGAGAGGTCGAGCAATTGTCCTCCCCTCTCTCTGTCAGTGACTTCACAGCCTGTCTTTCCTACAGACCAGTTAGGACATGGCAGCAATGAATTAAAAGACTAATTTGATCAAGTATGACATAAAGCTTTTTTTTTTTTTAAAAAAACTGGAACATAAAATGGAAGATGCTGAATTATTTAAATGTATAACAAAACAAATTAATGTATATTTCCTTAAAATATTAGCAATTTGTTCCACAGTAGTAATGAATTAAAAGACTAAAGTATGATAAGATATTCGTTGCATAACAAATTTGATTTGAAAGGACAATTCTACTCTGGACGCGAGCAGCATGTGAGCAACAAAAGACAGCAGAACCCGATAATCTGTTATGTCTCATTTACCAGGCGCTTTTACCCAAAGCAACATGTAGGAAAGCATTGAACATGCACTGAATTCGGCGCAACGTGACGAGGTACACAGAACAGGTTCTGTTGTCTTTCGACGTTAAATCATAACATGGAAACGTGTGATTCGTGTCATCACGGCATTCTGTAACACATACTCACATTGTGTGTTTGAAAAAAGGATGTAATCGTCCTCTGTTTTTTTTCTAGGGTGCATTTTACCCCAAACAGCCAAGTGGGTGAACGAATGAAAATTCACAAGAGCAACAAGATTTGAAGCTCATGGCAGACGCCCAAGAGATTCGCGCTGTGATTGGCTAAACGTTAGTTCACTCAAATCTAATTAACAAATCAGAGAACACGGGCGGAAATATTGGCGCTAGGTCAAAAAAAGTGCGGGGGACAGAATCGCCTGTTTCTAAAAGTGAGGGGGACGTGTGTCCCCCCCGTCCCCCCCGGTTGCTACGCCCCTGGACAGGACTGAACGGCAGCGCGAACAAAACATGGCGCCCATCTCACATTAGATCACGATCCAGAACATTTATAAAGGTTTTAAAACGGCAAAATACAGTCACTTACACGTATTCATGAATCGGAATATCAGATGAATACATAGTAAGGACATGTGTGAATATTTTGAATAAAAAAAGGAAAAAAGGAAATAAAAGCGATACGTCTGTCATACAGCTGCAGTGTGTCACGTGACAATCATGATGTGTCACCATGGAAACAGTAAAGGGAACGTCATAAAATAACGGTCGCCTAAAAAAAAACTCACTCTGGGGGGATAGAGATAGAATATTTTAAATATTTTAAACTCATCAGTGAAAGGGTGTGAGATTGTAATAATCCTGACCTCCTGTGCCCTTCTCATACTAACCTGAAAAGCAGACATGACATAAGTCTAGCCTAGACCAGTGGTTCTCAATCCTGGTCCTGGGGGCCCCCTGCTCTGCACATTTTGCATGTCTCCCTTATTTAACACACCTGATTAAGATCATCAGCTCATTAGTTCAGTTCATGGATCTCTCTCCTAATGAGTTGATGATCTCAATCAGGTGTGTGAAATAAGGGAGACATGCAAAATGTGCAGAGCAGGGGGCCCCCAGGACCAGGATTGAGAACCACTGGCCTAGAGAATCATAGGACATGATGTACTGTTGTGTTTCCTGAAGGGGTGATGTTTGATCTTTCACTTCCCTATTTTACCATATAAACATTGGAGTCTTTCTTCAAAGTGCCTTTGAGTGAATTACACTTTTTCTGTGTGTGGTTATCTCAATGGTCCAGGATCCTGACTCTGTGCTCCATCGCTCAACTAAAAAGCGAATCTCTGCAGTTAATCGAGTTAGATATTAAATTCTAACAGTTGAGGGCTCGTCCGCAAAGGGGGGGAATTATTTCCCTAATCTCCCTATGAACCGGGAACACTGTCCCGAGGTCAAGTGGGAAAGACGCGCCGGGGATCAGATAAGGAGCCTACGATAAAAGGGGGTAAGTGTTTTTGATATTTCTTAAAGGAAATACAGCGCTTGCCCCTTGTAGGTTCCTAGTTTTGGGTAATCACTAGTCGTTAGTGGAACTTCGGTTCCATTGTTGTATCACTTCGGCTGGCAACAGTAATTTTAAGTTAATTATTAACGTGGAGAGTGATTAGGAAATCACTAGTCGCTAGTGGAATTCGGTTCCATTGTTGTAACACTTCGGCTGGCAACAGTAGTTACGTGGTAACTATTAGTGTGGAGAGTGATTTGAATATACGGTACTGATCACACCGTATTTTTGGATCACGGCTGCGTAAATTATTTCGCTTGAATAACAAAATAAGGAAATTATTAATAATCACATATTTGTGAATTTTTTTCCAATTGTTACTGCATGTTGATATATTGTGACAAAAAAGAAGGTGCTTTAGGGGCGACCCGAATGCGGTTTGGCGGGAGCTGAACGGTTTGGCGAAAGCCCAAAAGAAACAGGGAAGCACCCAAACAAAAGAAGGTGATTTAGCGGCGATCAGGACGTAAAATCTTATATATATAACCATCTTATATCATAACCATCACCCAAAGTCACAATACGATACATGTACTACAATTGAGGTTGAGCAATAGAGTGCAGAAATTTACAATACATACTAACTGCTAATACTAACTCCTAAAAGTGGAAGATGGGGGGTTCAGTATCGAGACCGCTACCGGGGGAAACGCCAGTTGATTTTATGTACAGAAATAATCAGGGAATTTATACAGAACCATATGTCAGTAATATGGCAGGATGGTCAGAAAAAATGAAACCGCAAATTGAAATACTGTATCCACAAGAGGGTTCATTCACAGATGAGGGCATGCGGTTGGCTAAAAGCCTAGTCAAAGAGGGCTGGGGCGATCCTAATTGGGATTACAACTATATGAATAAGAGTTATGGTGTATGGAAAGAGATGAAACAAGTTTGGGCCCAGGGCCCAGAGAAAAAACAAGTGGCTGCTTATGTGGCAAGACAAAACCGCCCCATAGGGGATAAACCCCCACCCTTAAAATGACAGAGATGAACACAGAAACTGCAAAATCTCCAAAAGTTAGCAATGAAATGGAAGTGTTCAATGAGAGATCCAACGGTGCAATGGTATGGCTAAGATCTGGTAACGGAATAACCGTTAAGCCTATAAAAATGGCAGATATGGAAGCAATATGCAAAAGTTTGCCTTCTCCTCAGAACCCCAGCAAATTTGTGACTATTCTGCAAACGCATACAAGGTATGCTCACTTTACTGGTGCAGATTATAGGGCGGTTCTGGCGAGAACGCTAGAAGCAGATGTTACTGAATCAATGTTGATTACTGAATGTCCAACATTATGTTATGAGAATGATAAAATATCGGGCACAGCTACAGCCAGTAGCCCTCATGAGTTTTTTTGGGAGAAGTCTGAAAATCATGACACGTTCTGTGAAGAACTGAGAATTTTCCTAGTTAAACGAATGGGAAACAGATAAGATTTATCATTTGCTGAATACAAAGCAGAAACCTAAAGAATCAGCTTCTGATTTCTACCTACGGTTTAAAAAGGCCTGGGTAGAGGAGTCTAAACTCCCTCTCCTCGAATACTGAAATGTGGGCTTTGTTTATTAATACATTCTTAAACAACATGCAATGCAAGCAAGCTCAACTAATCAGAATTACAACTACAAATCTATTTGACATGGAGATAGATGCTTTAGGGAAGCGAGATAGGGAACTAGATTCCTCTGGAGGGTTTGTGGCTAAAACTGAGGCTGCGATGTTTACAGGCCAGGAAGTGAATAGGATGCAGTATGGCCAGGGAGCAGAAGTGAAACCACGATTGGTGCAACCAAAAAACACAAGAATAGCGTGCTATTTATGTGGTCGACCCGGGCACATACAGCGCTTCTGTCGGTCAGAAGGTCAAAGAGAAAGGGGTTGGATAAAGAGGAAGTTTCAAATGAGACAGCCACAGCCACAGCCAAAGCAGGGTAGAGACAGGCCACAGCCACAGCAGAGAGGCTTAGCATCAGCCCAATATCCAACTACATGGGATAACAAACAACAATAGGGATGCCTACAGAGTGATGTCAGTTCCGATTTATCTATGATGACCCTTACATTTTCGAATCATGCTGAAGAACTACCATATTTTACATTAATGGTGCATGGTCAATCACAAACTTTCCTTTTTGATACAGGGGCAGACAGATCATCTATGACCTCTGCACATTATGAGGGTCCCATTTCTAATCAAATAGTTAACTCTGTGGGAATTTCAGGAACTGACATTGCATGTCCTGTAACACCCCCTTTGGAAGTAAGAGCTCCTGGATGCAAGCCATTTTTTCACAAATTCACAATCATACCAGGAGCTCCACTAAATTTACTGGGAAGAGATATAATGCACAAATTGAATATGGATATTAAATTTACTGATAATCATGTTGTGTTTTCTTTCCTATCAAGCTTACAGGCCTCAATGAATCCTTTGCCTACATGGGAAGAACCCAGTGAACCACAACCAGCTGAATCCAAGGCTGACATACCACCAATGGTAGAGACTATGATTGATCCATCATTATGGTCACAATATAAAGATGAAACAGGTTTTATTGACATGGAACCGTATAAAGCAAAGCTTAAAACTAAACAGCCAGTCTACATTAAACAATATCCTTTGTCAAAAGACAAGGAACTTGGTATTAAACCATTGATTGACAATTTTGTCCAGCAGGGTGTCCTCGTGCCGACTCATTCGCCATACAACACACCCATTAATCCGGTAGTAAAAGCTGATGGAAAAACATGGCGTCTGACTCAAGATTTGAGGGCCATAAACAAATTGATAATGCCATTAGCACCAATTGTGCCTGATGTTCCAATTGTTATCAATTCTATACCATGTACGCATAAGTATTTTACGGTCATTGATTTGTGTGCAGCTTTCTTCTCTGTACCTGTGCATCCAGAGACGCCCAGGGCTACGTGGACTCCCCCGCAGTCTTCTCGGCGGCTGTTCAAAGGACACTGGCCAAAATGACTGACCTGCCTTCCACAGTCTGTGTCCTCCAGTATGCAGATGACCTGATCATTTCTTCGGAAACACGTGAGGACTGTGAGAAAGCCTCCATCATCGTCTGCAACGTCCTTGCACAAGCTGGGTTTAAAGCCTCGAAAGAAAAGCTCCAGTGGGTCCAGCGTAAGGTAACATACCTGGGACACATAATAATGCCAGGTTTGCGAGCGATTTCCACAGACAGGGTCCAGATGATCAGGAAGATGAAGTCCCCACAAACTGTGCAGCAGCTTCAAAGCTTTTTGGGACTCGTGAACTATTTTAGATCCTGGATACCTGACTGTGCGATACATAACAAATATCTGAGAAGTCTAATCAATCACAAAGCTCCACCTAAAACGCCGTTGAACTGGACTGACGAGGCAGAAATGCACTTCACAGCATTGAAGAAGGCCATCACCATGGCCCCTTCCCTGGGACTCCCCAATTTTCTAAGAGAGTTCAATTTGCATGTCTGGGAGACGGAGGGGGTGGCCATGGGTGTCCTGCTGCAACAGCATGGTTCCACCTACAGACCTGTAGCTTACCTGTCTAGAAAATTGGATAATGTAGCTGCAGGCATGCCAGCATGTCTTCGTGCTGTGTCAGCGGCTGCTATAGTGGTGCAGATGGCTGAGAAGATTGTCCTGTTGCATCCAATGATTGTATATACTTCACATCAGGTAGGAGCAATCCTACACAACATGCAGACGCAACACATGACAGCGCAACAACGCTCAGGCTACGAGGCAATTCTGCTGGCCACAAAAAACCTCATCATTCAGCCAACATCATCAATTAATCCTGCTTTATTAGGGGTTCTTGGAATGGCTGACATGATAGATGGTAGTGAAAGTCATGATTGTATCATTGAATTGACTTCCTCATGTTCTTCCAGGGCTGATCTCTTGGATTCGCCCCTGGATGGGGGGGAGCACATATATGTTGATGGATCGTGTTTAAAACCTTTTGATGGTGTCTACCTTTGTGGGTATGCTGTGGTGTCAGAAACTGGGGAAACAATAGAGGCTTATGCCTTAGACTATAATTCATCACAAGCTGCCGAATTGGTAGTGTTAATAAGAGCATGTAGGCTGATGGAGGGAAAACGGATAACAATTTATACTGATTCAAAGTATGCATGGGGGGTAGTGCATCACTTTGCCAGAACATGGGAAGCTAGGGATTTTAAGACAGCAGATGGTAAACCAATAGCGCATTCAAACCTAATAGGACAGTTAACTGAAGCAGTACAGCTACCTGCCGAAGTGGCCATAGTAAAAGTGAAAGGTCACGCAGCAGGAGATGATGAACAAGCTGTAGGAAATAGAAAAGCAGATGAGGCTGCAAAGCAAGCGGCAAAAGCCCAGATTAAACCGCCATTTGATATGGGTAACAAAAGTCAGGTAACTATGGCTGTGCACATAACTAATGTACCTGAAATTGACATTAAGATTTTGCAAAGTCAACCGACACAAATTGACTTAGAACATTGGAGTAAACACGGGTGTGCCCCAGATAAAAATGGTATTGTGAGGGATGAAAAGGGAAGAATAGCACTCCCAAAGTTAGGATTGGTAATCCTCATTAGGCATTACCATGGTTTGTCGCATACAAGCTGTGCAAAAGTAGTACAAGTAATAAATCGTTTGTACTGCATTGCAGATGTACATAAAACAGCCAAGCTTATTCTAGACTCGTGTCTTACGTGTGCTAAGGTAAATCCACACAGACCGATTAAACATGAAGCATTACAGCACCCAGAAGCACCTTTTCAGCATGTGCAGATTGATTTTACGCATATGCCACCAATAGGTAATTTAAAGTACCTTCTGGTTATAGTAGACCGATTTTCAAAGTGGCCAGAAGTGTTCCCATGTGCAAAAGAGGATGCTAAGACCGTGGTTAAAATTCTAACTAAAGAGATAATTCCCAGATTTGGTATACCTACTACCATTGAGAGTGACAATGGGACGCCATTTGCGTCCAGGGTTACGCAGTTTTTGGCCAAATCATTGTCCATTGATTGGCATTTCTCCATACCGTACCATCTGCAATCATGTTCGAACGTGGAACGTTTAAACAAAACCATTAAAGGACGACTGACAAAAGCCGTCCTGGAAACGGGGAAAAAATGGGTAGATTTGCTACCAGCAGTATTAACAGAAATAAGAATGACTCCATCTTCCACCACTAAACTATCACCTTTGAAATATTAATGGGTAGGCCTTTCCCGACCCCATGGGTCAAAGGCCGTGCAGGCATTGCTTCTTTAGGAGACCTGGAGATGATACAGGAAGACTACGTGACTTCCTTAACCCTTTCACTGGTGAGTTTAAAATATTCTATCGGACCCCCCAGAGTGAGTTTTTTTTACGCGACCGTTATTTTAGAACGTTCACTTTATTGTTTCCATGGCGACGCATCATGATTGACACCGCAGCCACTATAACGCTGTAGGACAGACGTATCGCTTTTATTTCGTTTTTACTTTTTTATTCAAAATATTCACACACTTGCTTACCATGTTTTCAACTATCTGATATTCCGATTCACGAATACGTGTAAGTGAGTGTATTTTGCCGTTTTAAAATCTTTATAAATGATCTGGATCGTGATCTATATCGTGAGATGGGCGCCGCCATGTTTGTTCGCGCTGCCGTTCAGAGAGTCCTGTCAGCCGGATTTACAGCACGTAAATTCACCAGTTTCTCCCGAAATACATGCAAGTAAGTAGCTGGTGAAGTGGGAAAGGACTGGAGCGAATTATATCATTACTTACATTATGTGTATCTGATATAAATCAAACACGTCGGCAAATTATACTTGAATGGATTGTTATTGCTACTTCCATAGACATCTGTGTGTATTTTACAAACTCTAAATGTATTGTTTTACTAGTAATTATGTGTATTTAAATTCCTGAAACCTAAAATAAACGTTAAGTCGTTGAAAACACTGCTCAATTGTGATTATATGACAAGCGCAGCAAGCGTCTCTCTCTGGCTCAGCGCCAACCAACGCGCGAAAACACAGTTTGAATTTGGCAGTTGCGTGACGTCACCGAACGTTCTAAATCCCATATGTGGGACCGTACTCCCAGGGGTACAGAAAATAGAATCCCATATGTGGGACCGTACCGCTCAAAGGGTTAATAGAAAAACTTAACTCTATATGTGCTGATGTTTCTTTGTGTCTTCCTCTCCCCTCAGAAAAGCCTACTCATCCTTTGGTTCCAGGCCAGAGTGTGCTGATCAAAAGTCTGAAGCCGACGAGGATAGGAGAGCCGAAGTACCTCGGACCAGCCACTGTGATTGCAGTAACCAGGACGGGAGTTCTGACGGACTACCAGCCACAGTGGATAACGCCTCAAGAGTAAAGCAGTATTCTACAGGAGAGCAGGAAATCTCCAATTTAAAACTGAATCCTGAAAAGGGGATTCACCTTAATGCTTAACAGGGAGGAGGAAAACACTGATTAAGCTGAGGAGGGAACTACCTCTTATAGTGAGGTGGGGGTTATCCAAGGCTAGAAGATAGGTGGCCCATTGAGCAAACAGTGCTAACTCCTTATATAACCCTGTACACATTAAGGGCCAAACTGATGGATTATCCGCCACTAGAGAGTTTTACGCAGTGTTCAATTGTAGAAGCTATTCTTGCATTTGACGAATTTATTGTTCAATTGACAAAAGAGGTCTTGGAGGGTGAACCACAGTATAGAGGAATAATACTAGAAAGGGTGTATCCAGATAGAGTTGTATTTTATCGGTTCACTTTGAACCAAGGGGAGCTTGAAGTACACAAAAAGGAAATGGAATTCTAATGTCATTCCATGACCTATTACGCTTGTTAGACGAGTGGACATTAGTCAAAGGAACAACGTGTTTTGAGATAGCAACAAAGGCGCTATCCAGTTTTGGATTGCCCATAAAATTTCTTACGTCTGGCAGAATTATTAAAGTGTATACGCAACCACCAGAAAACTCGAAAGATCAGTGGTTAGAGTTGCAAAATAGACTAGCCACATTTGTTCCAAGCACTGCATTAGTAAAAATACACGACCGAAAAGAATTATTTTACGGCGGACTATTGACTATATATATAATAAATAATTCAGGGAAATTAATTGAAGGCCATTATTATTTTTCGTGTCAAGAAGAATAGAAATAAAAACAGGTAAAATGAAAACCATAGCATGATAAACATGGATAGGAGACCCTGGCATCCATTTAGATGGCCAGGTATGTGTGGCATAAGAGGAACAACATGTGTTATGGCCACAATTGCAATAATCATTGTGACCGGATTTTTGCTATGGGAAATTGAGAAATCTAGACAGAACGACGCGACCTATCAAAGACGAGAATTGACAGAATATAGATGCAACCCGCCCGAGACTAACCCATTGAGAATAACTATGAGAGAAGGGAGAAACGAAAGTTTCATATGTGATCCAATTTCTGCAAATAGAGGGGTAGAATACAATCGGCGGGAGATAAGAAACCTGTATGGAAACGATATGTATTTTTGTGAAGGAGCATGCAGCTGGGCAGATGTAAAAGCATATCATGGTCCTGGAGGAGAGGGTACAGATCCACGATTTCAAGTGAGCATAGTAGATAAGATTGTCTGGAAAGACAGGAAGATACAACATATGTGCTTGTTAAACGTTACTATATACAACATTAAGCTCACTGATCCTGGGTTATATTATTGTGCATGGGCTAGAGAGAATAGGGATGCTTATCAAGAAGTACAGATTAATCCATCCAGAACCTGACTTGACAATACGAGAGGCAATGAAGGGACTTTTTCCGAATCCAGTTGATACGCCGTGTGATGTTTCACCAACCGATATAGAATTTATTATGAATTCAGATATGAATGCTGGTATGAAGGAGGTTAGGGCAGCGAAAGCTAAGTGTGAAGGAAATTATGAATGTGCACTGGCACTACTGCAAAGAAGTGTTTTGAGGAATGAGGTAGGAGGAGAGTGTTGGATTTGTATGCAGTTACAGTCAGTGTGGAAAACACAACAAATAACCTCAGAAGTGTTACATCCTGAGAAAAACAAGTGTGATATGCCAAAGCAGATGACTGTGATAATGCAGATGGCAGATAACATAAGAGTGAATAGGGCACTGAGGTTTGCGCTCAAAGATTATCATTGTTCATATTCAGGCCTACCTTTTAAAGGACCAGCATTTCAGGTGCAGTCACACCTCGCAGATTTATGTATTTGTGCAACTAAGGGAAAACATTATGAGGGGATGTCAGATTGCAGAACCACCATAACAGTGAATAACACAGTTCAGGGTAAGAGCAACTGTACTGTTAGGTATCAAAATGGAACAATAGAGCGTTTTGGGTGTCCGTTCTCACATCTTGATAGTGCACCAGGGATGATTTGGACCTGTGGAGGAATGGCTTATTATCACTTAGATGAAGGAGATTGGCGTGGGTGTTGTTATCCTGCTCTACTCTCCACAGGAACCACAGTATTGGTAAAAAGAGGTAGTGAGACTATCATGGGGAATGCTGCACAACAGACCAGAGAGAAACGAGATGTAAATAGTATGCCTAATCGATATAACGGGTATAAGACAGTTGATCCATGGACAACTCCAGGGGAAAATATAGGATGGTCTTTAGCGGGATTCTTTACTGGAGTAGGGACAACAGTAGCCTTAAATAAAATCAATGGGTTAGCATGGCAGGTTTTGTCATTGGAGAATGATAGCATTCATGCATTAGGGCTAATCACTGACGAGCTAAAGAAAATGAGAGAAGCAGTTATCCACAATAGATTGGTCCTTGATCTGTTGACCTCTGAGAAAGGGGGAGTTTGTAAAATGTTGGGGGTATCTTGTTGTTTATATATTCCAGATAATTCAGATAACATCACAGACATCCTAACTCACATGAGGGAATCCATCCCGGAGCCAAGAAAAGATGACTCCTGGTTGAGCTGGCTGGACAGCCTCTGGGGTGGATGGGGAACCTGGATTTTCACCACTGTAATACCGATTATTGTTTTGCTGTTAATTGTGTTGTTGATCGCTCCATGTCTAATTCAGTGTATCAGCAATTCTATTATGCGTACTATTGCTTCGCTTACAACGAGAGGGACTTATCAAGTTATGCTAAGTGCGCAACGAGAAGGGGCTCGTCCACCAGCTCCAGATCCAAGACCTAATATTGAACCAGATGAAGATGAATACAGCAGCTATGCTCATGTGTATCAGTTAGAGCCTGAAGGGTATAACCGGAATGCGGAAGATGCAGTTTAAATGAAGTATAACAGAGTTTGATTTTTGCTTGATTACTCGAAATAATCATACAGATGATTACAGTATTCTTATATCAACCAAGTTTTATTATTGTTCAAACCGAACGGACATCAGAAAGCAAAACAATGATCAAGTGAGATGTCTTTCTGCCTGCAAAACACATTCTCATCTGAGTGTGTTCAGGCTTGACGACACTTGTCAGGTCCAAAATGTCCTCCATAATAAAGTGAAACATATTGAACACACTAGTGAGCCTGACCTCACTAGTCAAAAATGCTTATAAATTTGTCAAACCATGTTTAATTTTGTGTTTTGCACACGTTTAACATTTCATAAAACCTTTATTTTCTTTTTTTTTTCTGTCTGTCTAAAACAGGCCAGTGGTGTAGACGATTTGTCCCCTAATCAGAATGACTCTACTGGACACTACTAATGGGACAACCCATAATCAGACTGTGATTGAGACACTAATATAACATTATTCATTAACATTAACAAAAGCGATGACAAAAAGCATGGCTAGAAGCAATTACAAAGAGCTACAGCTAAAAGCAACAGCTAAAAGAAAAATTTTATGGTGTCCTCAAACTCATACATACCAAACGCAAATATAAACCTTTAGTTGTTCAATAGTTATTAAAAGGACATACACAACGAGTGATTAGAACATAATAGACAAATGTGTGGGTTACATCCATGATAGGGAGTCATGCAATGGACTAATGTTCATTTATAAGTCCTTTTAAGCATCATTTTGGTGCATATATATGTAAAAAGACAGTCTCTGTGTCATTCTGTGAACTAAGGGCACATTCTGAGGAACAAAAGGATTTAGAAGGAATCTCTGTCAGGTCTTTGTCTTAGGTGGGGGAGCACCACCCAACACAGTCTCCTCATGTGATGGTCATGATGTGCTGTATCTGACCATTAATCTTGGGTTTCATTTCCCAAAATTGACAATCTCCTTCTTGAGTTGGGGTTATCAATAATTGTTTTGTTTTGTGTGTGTGATGCAAGTTGTTCAAAGCTGGGAAGGAGTTGGTAGGTTAGGCTACTTAAGGCTGGCTAGCACCAGGGTATCATGGAGAGATTTATGACGTTGTCTGGTTATCCTGGGTCTCTTAGTGGAATTTGGCTTTTTTTGGGTTGTTTCAACACTTCGAAATTGAAACTTCAATTTGTCTGATTCGCTACACATCTTATCTGAAGAAAATATAAACACTAAAGCCTCTCAAAGAAGATTATAAAAACTTGTGCTAAAAAAAAAAAGAATCTAAAATTAGGCTCCTATATCTATGTTCAGTTATTTCACTTTAATTGCATAGACTCGGACCTATACATTGCCATTAGAGTGAAATTACTGAACCTAAACATAGGAGCCTGATAAAATGCGCAATTTAGATGAAAAATTCAGATAGCACTTAGAGGCTTTTGAATCTGAACTCTTCACATATCATATATATGAGATGAATTGTATGCTCTCATGACCTGTTTTACCACATTTCCAGCCGAAGCGGCACATCACGACTGCAGCTACAATCAACAGAGATCCAGCAGCAGAAATCAGCACTATGTACAATAAAGGTAAACCCTCATCTGCAATGGAAAAAAAAATGCCATTAGTGTGATCTACAACAAACACTTGCGAACTTCAACACTATATAACTGAGAGTTGAGCTTAGTTAATCCACATTACTATCAACACCAACATACCTGCACATGTGTGACAGAGTTTGCTGATGTCCAGATGTGTGGTCTGGTTGCTGATGGGATTGTTGATCACACAGCTGTAGGTGTTTTTATCCTGATATTCCGCCTCCAGAGGTAGAGAGAGACTGATGCTGAGATCAGACACACTGATTCTGGACAATAAACCGTTTCCTTTGTACCAGGAGAGACTCACATCACTCACATTCACCACTGAACACAACAATGAACAATTTGATGATGATGATGATAATGATGAACATTGTGAAGAGTTACTGCTGATCACAGGAACAGGCAGACGAGCTGGAAACATGAGAAAATAAACAGAAATGAACAATTCTGCTGTGATGATGATGATGAACAGTTCCTGGTAATGTAAGGAATAGGCAGACAAGCTGGAAAATATAGGAGAATAAACAGAAATCTTGGTAAATCTAAACAAATCTTATGTTTGGCGTCATGTGTTATTGGCCAGTGAGTGTTTCTGTCGTCTCAAACTGTAAAACAAATGCACATTTCAGTGTGTCAATATTTAAAGGAATATTCATAGCTAAGTTCAATATAATTAAGCTTGCCACAAAAATATATTTCGACTTGTCCAGCTGAAAATCAAAAATTAGGGGTTATTGATTTTTATTTTATTTTATTGTATTGTATTTTATATTTGTATGTTAATCAACATTATGCCACACATGCTGTACAATTAACTTAATACTGCACCCAAAATACAGTAGTCAACATTTGAAGTGGATCAAAAAAGTTAATCAAAGTTGTTCGGTTTTGTTCGTTTGGTTTAATGACAACTTTGATAAAAAGTTTTGATCCACTTCAAATGTTGAATATACAAATGACAGGACAAATGATCTCTACTCACCATAGACAGAAATGTTGAATGTTTTTGATGACCATTTTGCTCCCATTATCTCTAGTTCATAACATCCAGCATGTTGAGTTGTGATGTTTGTGATGGTCAGAGATCCAGTTTGATTGTCCAGCTTCAGTCTTCCTATGAATCTCCCATCAGGACCGTTAAATGTGGAGAAGATTCCAGTCTGTATCTAGCTGTATCGATTTCCGCGATTGTGGATGCTTTAGCTCCAAATTTCCACAGTATGTCATCGTCTTTACGTATTTCAGTAACATCAGTGTGCAAAGTGACAGAATCTCCTTCACCCACTGACACTGACTCACCAAACACACCTGATGAACATAAAAAAAAAGGTTTTGTCAGAGATTAAGGCTCTTGTTGGTTAACAAATCCAGAAATTGGGTTAGGTTTGTGCCTGAATTTGATCTGAAAGACACTGGAACAACAAAAAAGAGAGATAAGTCCTGGACATTACACTATAGGCTCACTGAAACATGGGCCTGAATCCAAATTAGATCTGAAAATAATATGTTTATCCATTATGATATGCAGAAAATCCTTAATGTAATGTGGTTTTCTGTTTTTAGAATGCAAATCCTCTAACTAATTTGAACAGTTGCAGCAGTTTTAAGACTCTGACAACAGAAAAAAAAAAAATAATAATAATAATTAGATATGCATTTATAACTTACCAGTCAGACACCACCAACACAACCAGAATAGCTTGTGAAACATTTTCTTCAATAGTCAAGTGAAAAGTCTAATAACAATGTCTGCTGAAAACGTGAAACTTGGTCTGTTTCCTCCTCCAACAGAGTGTAACTTTTGTTGTTCACACCCGTATATGCTCTCTGAATCTGTGTGTGTTGTGTGTGATTATACTGTATGCAACACATAAATGTTCTTCTGGCTGTTATCAAGACTCTAACGGTTCTTAATAGCAGAACACAGTCTTTAATGAGAAACATCATTTAATTTGAAAGATTATTATTAAGAATCATTTAGTTGTTGCAAAACATTAAGTTCATTAAGTGTGCAAGTCCTAATGGCAGTTAACAGTCAAACGGAAACCTGCTGTGGTCTTCCTTCGCAAAACCGCAGATGTTTGTGTTTCAATGTGCCTACAAATAGGTGGTATTCATTGACGTCACCTTCCCAGACATCACCTACATTGTCCAATCAAGTAATAAAGAAATAATCACAAAGAATCAGCTGGAGAGGTCCATACTCCAAAAATAATAAAATAATAACATTTAATCAAAGCTGCAAGCAGCGATGAAAGGGCCCTCACACCTAGGCTCACTGCCACCCGGTGGCTTTAGGACAACAGCGAATGGTGAGCAATATGTATTTAAAGTGGTAAATATAGGAGGAATATGTCAAAGTAAGTGCCACACTTCCTGCTGCCAGCTGGTGGCACTATGACTACAACTGGATATTGTCATGTAGATGTCTTCAGGCCAGCACTTTTATCAAACATATGAAGTTTGGTGCAGATTGAACCTGATATGTTTGAGTTAGTGCAAAGCATGACCTATCCAGTTGCCAACAGGTGGTGCTATATCTATAACTGCATATTGACTTACCAAACATGCAAAGTTTGGTGCAGATTGTACATTGCATGTTTAAGTTACTTTAAAACAGGTAATTTCCTGTTACCCGCAATTGGTATGATTAGAAATGGAATATTGGCCTTTAGATGTGTTCAGGCCAGGACTCTTATCAAATATGTGAAGTTTGGGGCAGAACGGACATTCTATGGCTGAGTTACAACAACTTCTATTCCAAAGGAACACTGAACTTTGGACACTCTTTAACAAAAACTCAAGATCTTCTCAATTTAACATCACAAAGGCCTTTAGTTTAGACTGACCAAATATAATGTTGATGTCATTAAATCTCTCTGAGGAGTTTTTTACAGTGTAAAACCTGTCACTTCCGGTTGCCAGCAGGTGGACATTGTAGGCCTGACTTATAACAACTTCCTTTTTCTTGGCGAAACATCAATGTTTGTGATGCTGCCACGGACACACTCTCCAACGAAAACTCAAGATCTTTGCAATGTAATGTCACAAAAAGCTTTAGATTACACTGACCAAATTTGGTGTTGATCTGTGTTGATAAGTCTCTAGGAGAAGTCCGTTTAAATGCAGCGCCTGAAAACATAATGGACTTCTCCTTTAAGCTTAGATGATACAGTTCCAGATGACATTGACGTATTAATGAAATGAGGAATGGGTAGTGACAAAGCAGTTAACCAGCAGTCAAGAGATAGGTGCAGGGTCAAGAAGATTAGTAGAGAAATTATATAGCCTGATTATCTCATTAACTACTATTAACCACTATGGGGACAACAAAGTCAAAACTAGTGAGGCTGTGGGAGGACATGAGGAGAGAGGTCCAGTAAGGGAAACAGAGGTATGGTTTTGACAAGTAGACAGCCTGAATTAACCACATCAACCTGAGTGGAGATAATACAGTAAAACTGGAGAGGCTGTGAGGAGTCACACTGTACATTCACCCACACAGCCCCACCCACAGACATGCTGTTCTTCACTCTTGCCTGACTGTCACTGCACTGGGTCCAGCAACATTAGTTTTGAATAAATGAACACATGATTCAGACAAGGGAGAACATACCCAGCAAACATGCCCGTTTGGGGCCCGCGTGGGCCCACTGCAGGCAAAAAATATAGCCCATGCGGGCAGCCCGCTGTGGGCCCCGATACCGATGTGAAATGCGGGGCACGCTATGGTGCCCGTGTGGGGCCCAAGTGGGACAGCCCAAAAGTGTGGGTTAAGTGTGGGCTGGCCCACACAAAGCAGAGTGGGCCTGCAATGGGGTCGATTGTGGGCCCATAACAATTCCCACAGTATATCCACTCTGTGGGCTGGGTGTGGGCAAAGTGGGGATAGTGTGGGCATGCTGTAGGCTGGGTGGGGGCACCTGTGAATGGCCATTGTGGTCTTAATAAATAACAAAATTAGTTTGCTTTTACTTTGTACCTGCAAAATGCCACAATATTACTATTAATGCATATGCAGAATAACTGCACGCTGAAAGTATAAGTAATAAATTAAGAGTCATAAATTTCAAATACTTTCATTTATTCACAACCATGTGAAAAAAAACAAAAAAAAAAAAACACTACTGTTTAAAAGTTTAGGGTCGGTAAGATTTGTCAGTGTTTTTGAAAAAACTCTCTTATGCTTAACAACACTACATTTCTTATCATCAGCAGTCATAAAAACTGTTGTGCTGCTTTATATTTTTGAGGAAACCATGATATATTTTTTCAGGATCCTTTAAATAATGCTTTTAAAAGAGCAGCATTTATTTGAAATAGGATTTTTGTGCAACAATGTAAAAAAATGTATCAACTTAACGCATCCTTGCTGAATAAAAATAATTTTTTAAACATTTCAAATGTAAAAATGTATTTAGATTTAAAAAAAAATAATAAAATACTGACCCCAAACTATTGAACAGTTGAATGTATTAAATAATTTTATAGGACAGAGCAATGATCAATTATTACTAAATCAAAAAGTTAAGTAGATCATAAATCAGTTCCTTAAGGGGCAACAGTAGAACTCTGCCTGATCGCTGTTCTTCTGCTCCTTCCACCATCCCAAGTGTCTTATACTGTGGAGGCATTTTAATAGATGTTTCCATTTCAGATGCTGTGGCCAGCCTACTTTTTGTTCCATCATCTAAGTGAGAAAGAAAAGAACAATTAAAATGTATATATAAACCTAAATAATACAACATTGTCTGTTGTGTTTTTGTCAATATTACGAAGTCAATGGCATGAACAATGACAAAAACAGTTGAAATGTTCTTCTAAATCTTTTTTTTTTTTTTAAACAACAACAGAGTGAGTAAATGATGACAGAACTTTAATTTTTGGAGGAAGGTGCACTGTAAGAAATTACTAATGACTTTAACTTGATGCATGAATGTGCAGCTTTAAATAAACTTAAATGCACTTACATTACAAAAGATG
The DNA here is from genome assembly GCA_012976165.1 of Labeo catla. Classification (NCBI taxonomy): domain Eukaryota; kingdom Metazoa; phylum Chordata; class Actinopteri; order Cypriniformes; family Cyprinidae; genus Labeo; species Labeo catla. The sequence continues at coordinate 35,029 of VONZ01002428.1, forward strand.
CAGCGACCTGGTGGCTCTTTGTTTAGCTGAAGTTGACAAGCCAAAGGGAGAAAAAGAGAGAGAGAGGAAAAAAAAATATTAGTGAAATATAACAATACAACTTAAAGGCCTGGTTTCACAGACAGGGCTTAGACTAAGTCAGGATTAGGCCATAGTTCAATTAGGGCATTTAAGTAACTTTTTATAAATGTTTAAACATTATAAATGTTACAAACATTACTGGTGTCCATCTTGAAGGAAAACAAAGCCACTGATATATTTTAAGATCAGTGAGTGCAAGTTTCTTTGAGCTGAAACAGCTTGGATTTACGTTTTACTCTGGGACTAGGCTTAAGCCTTGTCTGTGAAACCGGGGGAAAAATTATTAACTCACTTACAGCAGTGGTGTCTTGAAGGACCAACATCCGACAGAGTTCAGCTCCGACCCGTCCACACGCCTGCTTGGAAGTCTGTGGTAATCCTGAAGACCCTGATCAGCTGATTCAGTTGTACATGGTTGGGGCTGGAGCTAAACTTTGCACTCAGGACTAGATTGAAATCAGTACTCAAAAGAGAAATAAGACAAACATTATATTAATGGTATAAAACACACAAACAAACAAACAAATAAATATAAAAAACAAATATTTTTTTTTACTTTTTTTTTTTGGTTTTTTTTTTACTAAATTACTATTCCAGATGGCTGATTATATATGACAGTGATAATCTTTATGGCTACATACTGATTCACGAGTTTTGTTTGAGACGCACCGGTACTGTACTCTAACGAGTCAGTCTCTCTCTCTCTCTCTCATTTACCGATGTCTATCAGTTATAAACAGATACATTAATGATATGTAACAAGAAGCGTGTAGCCGAGGTATTGTATTGTGCTATATATAAATCCCTGTTTGTGTTGCTATTTAAGACTTTAAAACACAGATTAGCTCCTTCTTGTTTGGCTATTATTAATTCATCGCGTAAACAGCAACGGAAAACGACAATAATCCAAATTAAAACCAAAATGGACGTAAACTAACTTAATTCAGTGAATTTAAGTGCAATTTTGAAGGATATATTACCTTAGAGATTAACATTACCTCAGAAAACGGCTTTTCGGCGGTTATGACCGTTCGTCGTTTATACAAGTGACAACAATACACTTGTGATCAAATTTACCACTAAAACGAGTGTAATTTAATTCCTATTTATTAATTCACAACCACTTTGACGAATTTTAATAGAAAATGAAGAAATTAACCAAGAAATTTAAACTCTTACCTGAATGAGTTGAGCCTGGGCAGGACCAGTCGAAGCCTGAATGAGGCTCATTAACGATGCAGAGTTCCAGCAGTTCGCGTTCTCATTGGCTAGAATTAATCACGTGCTGAAGAGCTGACGCGCCATTGAATGTATTATACCATTACATATTTATTTTTCCTTTTAGAAATATTTAATAAAAGATAACGTCACTAATCAATACCAGCAATAACAATGAATAAATTAACAAATCAATGATCTGATTATTCACATGATTTAATTGTCTCAAATAAATTAATTTTATTTAATGATAGCCTACAATGTATTTATTTACAAATATAGATACATTATTAAAACAAAAACTGTGTGTATATATATATATATATATATATATATATACATACAGTTTTTGTTTTTGACATTTTTGAAGAGGGATCATGGAAATTGCATGTTATTTTTTATTTATTACTGATCTGGTTATAAACTATATTTCACATACCAGCTGTTTATATGTACTCCACAAGACACAAAAATAATTGATTTTCCAGCAGCATCTGCATATTTGAAACCTTTTCAGAAGTAAATGTAAGATTCTCAAGAAAGCAATACAATACATTAAGAGCCAGGGGGTGTAAACTTTTTGAAGTGGATGATCAGGGTAAACTGCACCTATATTGTCTTCTGCGAGACATGTAAATATTTCTGTAGTCTGAAGTGCAATACTAAATGTAAAAACAAAATCTGTAAATAAAATATACTTAATAAATAGAATTTACACATCATCATTCTGTTCAAAAGTTTACACCCCCTGGCTCTTAATGCATTGTGTTGCCTTCTTAAACATCAGTAAATGTTTTCACCTTTTGTAATAGTTATGTATGAGTTCCTCAGTTGTTCTCAGTGTGAAAAGATGGATCTCAAAATCATACAGTCTGTTTTGGAAAGTGTTCAAAAAAGCAGAAGATGCTGAAAAAAACAAATAATGTGCAGGAGCTGGAGGATTTTTCTGAAGAACAGCAGGCAGATGAACTGCACAGGACAAACAAGGGACTCATGAACAGCTATCACAAAAGATAAAAACAGTCGTGGATCATCCAGGAATCGAAACACAGTATTAGATTAAAGGGTATGTAAACATTTGAACGGGGTCATTTATATAATTTCAGTTATTATTTTGTTTTGTGGAGTATATATAAACATCTGTCATGTTAAATAGTTTATTCAGGACAGTACTAAATAAAAAATAAGTTTTCATAATCCCTCTTATTTTATTTTAAATTATTAACATTTAGTATGTTCTGCAAGGGGTATGTAAATTCATGAGTACAACTGTATTCAGTTTTTGTTATGGACAACTTATTGTTTACATTTTACTGCCATTGTCACAGAAATACAATTTTAAATGTAACATTTGCATGTAGATATAACAATAATTTAAAAAAACAACAATTTTGATTAGAATCCAATCATAAAACATTTTTAAAAAAGTTTAGATTTAGCTGTCTTTTGCTGTTAACAAGACAATTGAGCCCCAATTGAGCAAACTGGTATGGGCCCCACATGGGCTAACCCACAGGGGGCCCACAGCGGGTTTAGTGTGGGCTTGCTCTGCCCGCACTGTCCCACAGTAAACCCACAGCGGGCCCGCGCGGGCATGTTTGCTGGGATGCCTTTGATGAGTAAAGACACGCAGCTTTAGAATGCAAATAATATATCATCTTCTAAAATTACTCAAAATCAGTTCACACTGATCTGCAGACTAACTCATCGTTATTTGACTGTCTAATGGAAATCTAATCAGAATCTCACATTTCATACTTGCTTCTCCATTCTGAATTACTTGCTTATCAAAATACTTTATGAGTTGGTGTATGTATAGATTATTCAGCATGTTTATTCATAATGTCATGTCTCTCTGTGACTTCTAAGAGATGCTAGAAAGTGAGTTTGTGTCTCATTTGAAAACTGTATATTGTCATTGACTGACACTGTGTGAATCGAGCACTTGTATTGCATGGATTTTTTGGTACTTTTTTTAGTTTTTAAATTTAATTTGAGTTATTTTGCTTTTTATTTTAAAATTGCTTTGTTTTTGTAATACTATATGATTGCGCTGATTTTGAACCCATATATATATATATATTTTTTTTTTTTTTTGTATTAACAGAAGTGAATGTGCCCATCTGTGTTTTTTTGGACAGATGTGAATGTAAATTCTGATGATTTTCACTGTTGTGTGACCTTATTGATTTGTAAGTGTTCTTTTGATTTAATTACCAAAGATTTATCGTGATTATTTTACATATACTGTTGTAAGACTTAATTCTATCACGGAATAAAACAATAATAATAGTTATCATTATAGTAATAATAACATATTCTTGGTCTATTATCTGGTTTATGTTCAGTCTGTAAAAATAAAGATACTCAAGGCACCATTTTGGCACTTTGTATCTGCCACAAAACAGACATTAGAGCCACTACTAATATTAATTGAATTATACATAATGTACAGTTCAAGACAAAATTATTAGCCCTCCCTATGAAATTTTAGTTCTTTTTTTAGATATTTCCCATGTAATGTGTAACAGAGCCAGGGTAATTTAGTGCAGTATTTCTTATTTTATTTTTCATCTGGAGAAAGCCTTCTTTATTTCAATTTGCCTGGAATAACATAATTATTTGGTAAGGTGAATATTACTAGCCCCCTTAAGAAATTATCTGTTTGATTGGCTACACGTTTATCTAAGCTTTACAAGTGTCAAGAACTGGTGTGAGAAGTATTATCAATAAGTTTGAAGAGATCCACACAGTGGAGAACAGAGGCAGGAAGCTAAGTTCGGGACTGATGTCTCAACAAAGATGGTCACTAGAGGCTCACACAGGAATGGACTACGAGGTTGCCAACCAAGAAAAACTCCACTTCTGAAGAAAAGACACCTCCAAGCTAGAATGACATTTGAAGGACAAGCCGGGAGAAAAATTATGCATACTAGAAATGTTTCCTTTGGTCAGATGTGACAAAACCAGAGTTCTTTGGCCACTAAGATGTTGCCGATGTTTGGAAAAAGAAGGGATAGGCACTCAACCCAAAAAACACCATTCCCAGAGTCAGACATTGCAGTGGGAGTGCTGTGGGATGGTTCAGTGCGTTTGGAAATGGGAATCTCGTCAGGGTCGACGGAATCATGAAACAGGAAGACTACGAGAAGATTTTGAAATATTTCATAGGGGGCTAATATTTTTGTATTCAACTGTATATGTTGTATTATTCAAAATGAATCTCTTCATCAGTTTCTCTGTTAAAAGTTTGTTAAAAGTACATTTAAAAAAATCTGCTACTGGTGATGGTTTATAACTGTTGTGTGAAATTATTAAATTGATTTCTGATTGTGGTTTATTTTATTTCAAGCTTCAGCTTGGATTTTATTTGCATTTACCATTTTAAGCCTAATGCAAACAAGTAAAAACAAGATTTGTTAACTTGGGCATGCACTAAATACTTGAATTTAATAGGCTAACTGACCTGAACTATTTTAGGAATCAGCCTTTGACCTTTACTAACACTGACTATCTGTTCAACACAATCCTGGACACTTATAATAAACTGTAATTAGTATAATAAACTTTTCTCTTTGGTATGTTTATAATGGAGCTAATCGTGGGAAGGGAAGTTCCTGGTTCAGAACACTGGAAGGCGCTAGAGTGCTGTGTTTATGCTGCTTGTAGTAGGTAAACACACTTTATGAATGAGTCAGGCATTTTTCTTTCGCTTTATTTGTAGATTTCTGCACATATTGTAAATATTTCAAAATAAGATTCATGTCAGGCAGTTCCAGACAAAGGCTGTTTTTCCTGCAATTTACAATGGGAAAATGCTGTTTTAGAACATATTGATATTTTCGCCTGTACAATGTCAACAAAAAATGAACGGCAGATATTCTGACTTGTGAATGCAGATTTACCCTACTTAAAAAAAAAAACGTGGAAGAACATCACTTATATAAACTTACTTTTTTTGCGTAAAGAAACACAAAATGGAGACAAACCCCGATGTGAAATATTTCGACGACTATTTTTCCCCGCCTTACTATCAAAAGGCCGTCCATTTCCCGATGACGTATAAGGAAAAACATACAAGCTTTACAGTATTCGCAGTCAAAGGCAAAAGCGGATACGCTTGCGTGTAAATTTAATTTAATTGTATATTTTACAATTGATTCCGCAAACGCGATGGGTGTTTGTACAATATAGGTTCATATGTACTCAGTTTCATTTGTTTAGAAGTGAATGTTTATCATGTGTTTACCATCTCGCTGCGTGCCGACATGTTCGAGTGACGTCACATGCACGCGCATCCCTGCAGCATCGGATATGGGATTCCGCTTGAGTTGTAAATTCGATTTAAGTGGCGTTATGTTGCACTTTTTCTTAGTAGGGAAATATCATTTTCTGAGGAACGTAAATTAACCTTACATCTGTAAATTATATTTTTCAGTTAAAATGGCATGTGCTTGTATTGTACAACGTGAGTTTGTTTACGTTGTTCACCTGGTGGACAATAAAACAGGTGACAATTTCCCACAGTCTTGCATCACAGGAGGGACCCGAGCAATATCATAACTGATGTGGCCCTTTAGTTATGGGATCAAATTTCCGTCAAATGTATTGCAGTAACAGAACGAAAAGTAATAAGCGTACATAAAAAAATTAAAAAGACATGTAAAATTATAACGCACAAAAATGAAAAACAGATGCAAATTTATTTAGAAAATCAAACAACGTGGTCACGGATCGAAAAAATAATAAGCGCAAATTCAAAATGTAAACCCATTAAAAATTATATTGCACAAAACTGAAGCACGAATTCAGCATTTTTCGAGTCACAAACAAATCAGGTTTTCCGCTCATATTTTATTTTTTTGTGCGCTTATGCTCTTTTCCTCTTTGCTCACGTTGTCGCGTTTTGCGCTTGAGTTTCAAAACTTTGCAGTCCAAGTTTGATGTAAATTAGGGCGGGCTTCAGTGTCACCATTGGTCCACTACTCTAGATTGACAGCTGCTCCTCTAGCCAATCAGTCGAAGGGGGAGATTACGTCACTCCACTGCGACTCATGACTGCTGTGGCTAAAGCCGGGCTTTTTTTTTTTTTTTTAAAGTTCTTTAGGATTGCACTTGTCAGACTGTACGACAGTCAAGATGTGTTAAAAACGGGTGCGTGCAAGAAAACTTAGTCCGTAGTTTTACATTATCAACCTGTAAACGTTCAGTGTTCCGCCGTTTTAAGACGAATAACACACCGACGTGAAAACGGCGGTGGAACCGGTGTTTATCATAGAAAAGGCAACATATCAGATGAATTTCGTGAGCGGAGGACGGGATAACTGGAAATTATGTGGATACAGGGGTGTAGCGTCTGGGTACGCAGGTCCATATGGGCCCGGGCACATTGGGGACCCGCCGAGCCGAGGAGAACTTTTTAATTGAGCCCTGTCCCTGTCCATCAGAACATGTTGCAGCCATTAAAATAGCTCAGTTTTGAATTTTAATGGCAAAGTGGCTAGATTTCGTTTCGTTTCTTTATTAAGTTAATTAAGAAATATGTTTAAACCATTTTATGTTTGTTAAATTGGAGCTTTTGTTTTTTTAAAAGTAACGACCAAGCACTTCCGTGCTACAAATAATAAATATTTGAATGCATTTTTAATTAATAAACACGATGCCTCATGAAATCCATCAGAGCTAAAAGGCATAACATTTAGCCTACCTCAGAAAAGCCAACAAGCCTATAACTTTTCCAATATACTTTTCTCATAAAAAAGCCAGTTAACTGAGTTCATGCCTACCTTTTTATTGCTATTTTTCATAGTAAATGTGAAGACAGGTTTTTTTTTTTGGGCGGAGTAGGCGGAATTTTCACATAAACTTTACGCAATATAACATGATTTCATTACATGAATTATTTCGTTTTAAAGTAGTAATTTAAAATATTCTATAGACATATTTATCATGTCTACTGAGTTTCGGATTAATTTTGTGAATCGCTCCTGCTCAAGACAGAGACGGCAGAAAGTGCATGCTTGATTTCTTTAACTATTACTACTACTACGAAAGCATAATGTTTTGCTAATATTGTGAGGACACACAAATATTAGCTTTTATTTTATGCAAGTCGTGTTAATTTGAGAAGGCTAAATTGATCAAACATGCTCAACTCATTGCGGCTGGCCGCTTGGTCGTTACTTTTAAAAACAAAAGCTTCAATTTAACAAACATAAAATGGTTTAAACATATTTCTCAATTAAAAAAACGAAACGAAATCTAGCCACTTTGCCATTAAAATTCAAAACTGAGCTATTTTATTGGCTTCAACATGTTCTGATAAGTTGTTGGACATGGACAGGGCTCGGGTCAGAGCTGGGCCCGTGCAGGACACTATTCGTTCCCTCGGTTCAATTAAAAAGTTCCCCTCGGCTCGGCGGGCCCCCAATCTGCCAGGGCCCATATGGACCTGCATACCCAGACGCTACGCCCCTGTATCCACATAATTTCCAGTTCTCCCGTCCTCCGCTCACGAAATTCATCTGATGTTGCCTTTGCTATGATAAACACCGGTTCCGCCGCTGTTTTCACGTGGGTGTGTAGTGCTGCTTATATTATTCTTCTTAAAACGCCGGTATTGTCGCCGTTTGTTTACTTTTCACCATATCCAACATTTCAGCCCCGCGTTATGCAGCTTGCAGTCACTGAACATTTACAGGTTGATAATGTAAAACTACGGACTAAGTTTTCTTGCGCGCAACCGTTTTTAACAGGTCTGTCTGACATGAGTCGCAGTGGAGTGACGTAAATCTCCCCCTTCGACTGATTGGCTAGAGGAGCAGCTGTCAATCTAGACTAGTGGACCAATGGTGACACTGAAGCCCGCCCTAATTTACATCAAACTTGGACTGCAAAGTTTTGAAACTCAAGCGCAAAACGCGACAACGTGAGCAAAGAGGAAAAGAGCATAAGCGCACAAAAAAATAAAATATGAGCGGAAAACCTGATTTTGTTTGTGACTCGAAAAATGCTGAATTCGTGTTTCAGTTTTGTGCAATATAATTTTTAATGGGTTTACATTTTGAATTTGCGCTTATTATTTTTTCGATCCATGACCACGTTGTTTGATTTTCTAAATAAATTTGCATCTATTTTTCATTTTTGTTTGTTATAATTGTACGTCTTTTTAATTTTTTTTATGTACGCTTATTATTTTTCGTTCTGTTACTGCAATACATTTGACGGAAATTTGATCCCATATTGCATCGCATTATGAAACTGTTCTTTCTCACATCTTGAAGTGGAAAAATAGAGTTGATTTGAGGCCACGGGTGATCTGCCCCCGATAGCTCACACACGTCATCCTCTGCTTCAGCCATCATCTTTCTAAACGCGCGCTGAACTTACGCGGAGATGCGTAGCAGACTCTCGCGAAGCAGCCTCTCCAACGTCTCGCGAGACTTCAGATCAAGTCACGTAAACGAATTATTATTTTATATCTCTAATATTTATTACAATTTTGTCAGTAACGGAGGAACGCCATCAAATGTAGCGAAGTAAAAGTAAAGTTTTTTCACTAAAAATGTACTTGCGTAAAAGTAAAAGTACCTATCTTTAAATATACTCTAAAAGTACTAGTTACCCCAAAAATTTACTCAAGTAAATGTAACGAAGTAAATGTAATTCGTTACTACCCACCTCTGTGTGCCATGAATTTAATGTCGACTGTTTAGAATTAGAACTAATCAGATTCATTAATGAATCATTCTTTTGAGTCGGTTCTCTCGAATGAGTTGGCCGATTGGGTTAGCAGAACGGTTAGATTCGCGATTCAGTATGAATGATTCATTAAGCTCGTTTTGAAGAATCGTTTAAATCGTTTCTCACTAGAAACGCGATATAGTAGATAGAGAACCGAAAGAGCCCTGGATGATGTGAATGTTTGTCTATTTGTTAAAACCAGTTAAAAAAAAAAAAGTTAAGTAAGAAAAAAAGTTATTTGAAACCAAACCAGTGAATGTACCCTGTCAGTGAAAAATTTTAAGCTGATCTTATTTGTAAACGACTCTTTACTGGAGATAAAACATTTGTAGAAAATGTAGGCTACACGAAAATAGGCTATTTAAATGATCTGTGGCTTATAAGCTTTTTTATTTTTAAATGTTTATTCATTTTCCTAATGTTATATTTAAACTGTCATTGATTTGCTACTCTACTGTGAGGTCTATTTTCAACATCTCTTCTGTGTTAAAGGGGTCATTGGATGCAAACTTCACTTTTTCATGTTGTTTGAACATTAGTGTGTGTTGGCAGTGTATGTACAAATCTACCCTATAATGATAAAAATCCATGCAGTGGTTTTTAATTAATCTGTAAAAATGATATACCCTTTTTCAAATCGAGCCGTTCTCAGATGCCTTTCAGTGTGCCGTCACACCAACAGAGGCCGCTCCCACGATAGTTGATTGACATGAGCTCTTACCTGAGACCAGCTGTCACAGTCCAGAAACTTTCCTTGTTTCAATGCAGAAGCAGGGATGTAAGTTAGACAAGAATATCTCTGATTGAGCGATTGAGGTGTTGTGTTGCTGGATGTAATAATGAACAGAGGTGGGTAGAGTACCCAAAATCTGTACTCAAGTAAAAGTAAAAGTACTTATGGAAATATTTACTCAAGTAAGAGTAAAAGTAACAATCCCAATAGTTACTTGAGTAAGAGTAAAAAAGTATCCGATGGAAAAACTACTCAAGTAGCTAGTTACTAGTTACTTCTGATCTGATTGATATGAAGCAAAAACCTTGAATTTCAAACTATTTGGAAAGCTTCCACACACCTCTCTTTGAAAGTCTCTTTGTTTTGTTTATATAAAACATAGGCTGAAGTAAAGTAGCCTATCTCAGTCCTGTGATGGGCACATTAGTGTACGAATTTGTGTATAACGTCACAGTATGCACTTCAATTTATTTAGATTTTTGGAAAAATGGATATGAAAACATGCAGACGCTTAGAATGAACGTTTTTTTATGAACGTGTGTTGTTTGTAAGGTTCACAAGATATTTGTCATTGCTTGTACAAGCGCGCATATGAGGAAAAACATTCGGACAGTGTGTAAAATATGGTACTATAAGATCAAAGTGCCCATAGTTACCAAATTACCATTAATAGGGTTCAAATAGGCATCATCATATTAGCCGCTTTTCCACTATCATGATAGAGTTTGTGTGCTAAGCGAAAGTGCGCTGTAAGATCAAACAGCCAAGTAAACAGCTGTTACGCTGCGTTCATAGCTCATGCATTAATACTGTCAATAAATGTGTTAGTTTTCAGAAAGGTTTTACCTTCTGTGTCCGTCTCCGTTGGCAAGCATATCCCCTCAGCATTTGTTGGTAACGTTATACCTGTCGTCGCCTTCTGTTTATTTATTTATTTATTTATTTTTGCGTTGTTTATAGTTGTGTCCTTTTTTCTGTTATTTAACAAAGTCCCAAAAACAGAAATATCTGATCATATCTCTGTTTATATTACAATTGCGTTACCAAGGCAATGACTAACGCATTTGTATTTACATTCCAAAGAGTTCCGTTATCGGCACCACAGTGGAAAATGAAACCGTATCCGTGCTGACTGGCCCGGATCGGCACGGAACGGAACGGTTAAGCGAAAGAATGCATCGCATTATGAAACTGTTCTTTCTCACATCTTGAAGTGAAAAAATAGAGTTGATTTGAGGCCACGGGTGATCTGCCCCCGATAGCTCACACACGTCAGCCTCTGCTTCAACCATCATCTTTCTAAACGCGCGCTGAACTTACGCGGAGATGCATAGCAGACTCTCGTGAAGCAGCCTCTCCAACGTCTAATATTTATTACAATTTTGTCAGTAACGGAGGAACGCCATCAAATGTAGCGAAGTAAAAGTAAAGTTTTTTTCACTAAAAATTTACTTGAGTAAAAGTAAAAGTACCTATCTTTAAATATACTCTAAAAGTACTAGTTACCCCAAAAAATTACTCAAGTAAATGTAACGAAGTAAATGTAATTCGTTACTACCCACCTCTGATAATGAACATAGTGGTCGTCATTTACTCCCGACATCTGAGCTGCTGGACATGCAGTTGATTACGTTTGTTTGTGAAGGGAATGTGCCTCCCAATCTACATAAAGTGAATAATGTTCACGCAAATCATTCATGATCCAGCTTCACTTACAGCAGAAGTGAATATAAGCAAATTAATCAAAGTATATTAGAGACTTCATTATTCATTATTAGACATTCATTAAGACTCTAAAGAATCATATCAACTTGGCCATCCGATGACCCCTTTAACAGCAGAGTTATTCTTATAGTGGAAAATTCTTCTTGTGAACACTAGTGGGCACTAGTATAACAGTGTAAACCAATGGTATTTTGCCACTAATCCCTGGAGGTCAGGTTTTAGCTGGCCTGCATTGTCTTGTTATCCCCTGTGGTCAGATACTGTAATTACTGTAATCTCTTTGCACTGATAGATTTAAAAATAGAAGGCTCTTTATAATGTACAATAGATGTGTTTTTTACTGACTGCTGATAGAAGTTTGATGTAGAGAAATCAGTCACATGACATGATGGTGGTGGTGATTAGTGTTTGTCATGCTACTGCTAGAGAAAAAAAAAAAAAACAACTTAAATTGAGGCCCTTCACAAAACATATGTGGACCTATGTGTGATATTAAGAGCAGTGGAAACTTCTCAGAAATAAGTGTTGCTGGAGCTAGAAATAACTTGAAACTTGAATAATCTGAAACTAACACTTCTTATCTCCAGGGTCACTGCAGATGTAAGGTCATGAAAACAGAGCGATGCACTAAAAACCAGCAGTGACAGGCAGACAATATAACAGTGTTCTGTATGAAAAGATGTTCCCACTGCTACCAAATAATCCATATGTTCACCTGTACAAGTAAACAGATCACTGTGTCATCAACAGCTAATGAGGTGCATTGTGATGACATCAATTCCCCTCTTTAACTGATTGGCTGGAGGAGGAGCTGTCGATCTAGAACTAGTGGACCAACGATGACGCTTAAGCCCATCCTGATTTACATGAAACTCCACAACATTTGCCAAAATAAGCACAGAACATGAAAACGAGCAAAGAACAGCATAAGCATGCAAAAATAAAAATTTATGACCAGAACGTGTCTGTGAGCATAACCCAGGAAAACTTTTGCATTCATATTTCAGTTTTATGCAGTATGATTTTAAAGTTTAGTTTTTGTCTTATTATTTTTATTATTATTATTATTATTATTTTATTTATTGTTTTTTATGTGTTAATTCAATTATTTTGCAATCCATGTCCATTGTTTGCTATTCTGAAAACTTTGCTTTCATTTTTACATTTTGTGCAATACATTTTTACTTGTGTTTTTAAGGCGAGACACTGCAGGTGAATATGGTAAAAAAAAAAAAAGGCATTATTTAATTAAATTTCTAGTCAGAAATCTACACACTGGATGAAGTCATTTTCAAAATTCATGTATTTATTTAGTTTGACATATTAGTGTCAAAGAGGGAATTTGTTGGTTATCTCATTTTGTCACTCCATAATTCAGAAAAAACTTAGAACAGACAGAAAAAAAAATTATATATATAGATTATATATGAACAAATCCCTCTGTAAAATCCTTCAGGATATAGACAGGAATAAAAATTTAAAATTTGGTGTGTGTAAGTGCTACTAAAGTGGAGATTTATGGCTCAGTGTAGGAGAAAAAAAAAGTCATTTTAAGAAAATGGCCTTTAAACATATGTATTGTAATTGAAATCTATTGACACAAATAGATAAAGTGCTATAAAAGGAACACAGTTAACAATGTCTTTTGGATGTTTTCTTTCCACTAGTCTGGAGAGAAAAAAAAAAGCCCAAAGTCTCAAATTTGGAAAAAACAGTGGTTTTGCCTGCAGAGTTTCCCCATTTAAATTTTAGTTTCATGTTGTTGTTGTTTTTTTGTTTGTCAAATTACGGTTTTTACATAAATCCACAAGGGTACATTCTGTCTGTTACGTCTGTGAACTGTACTGAAAATCACGTTCATAATCTCTATAACCAGCATTAGCTATATTTGTTGGTATAATTATATTTACAATTTTTCTGTGTCATCAATAGCTACATTTTAGTGGTAGCATCGCTAGTTTTTAAGTCACATAGCCTTTCATTAGTCAAGCTGCTACTGAACGTAACTGTGGGAACTTTTTCACAAGATGCTAAATATGTACCACCATGTATGTTTCCTGACATATTTGATGTGAAATGTCCACTTTGTGGCACTAAAAGAGTGTTTGTTAACATGCATATGGTACGTTTTATCAAAGACTACAGAATACCGAAGACTTGTCACATATATAGTTTTGAATGGGGAAAGATGCAACGCTCATTCTGGCCGCAGAGCCCCGCCTTCTTATTTAAAGAGCCAATCCTTGATTAGTAAAGTTAGTACGTCACTGCAGCTGCCATTAGTAGTCCTGGTTGCTATAAAAACAGTGTTTTGAGACATGCGCTTAGTACTGTGCATGTGCACTGGCTGATCTCGCCTGAAAAATAGGCTTTTTTAACGCTGCTGGAGAATAAGGAACAGTATTTATGAGGCAGTTTGTTGTCAGACTTCACTGGTGATTTCAAATATGAAATTGAATTGTAAGCTTGGTGAACAGTTTTGGAGAACTTGATGTTGCCCCATTCAAATAAATAGAAGCTGCATTTGCTTGCAGTGTTGCCAACTTCTTTCAATGGAAAGTAGCTAAACCTCACTTGAAAAGTCACCAAATGTCGCTAGATGATGTCATGCGCTAATTAGCATATTCATGACGTCAGTGCGTCGTGCCTCTCTGGGCTCACATACTGCATTTTAATGCAGCCAAATTCTCAATAAAACGGTTTTCATAGATATAGTGATATATTTTACTGTTTCTGTTGTCAGGCAATGGGATGAATATGAAATATTGACTGAAACGGGGCCCATTAAGACTACATTACCAGCTCTCCAAAATGAAGATATTAATCTATACTAAAATCCTGATGCATAATCACAACATTCTCTAATGAAATCAAATACACGTATGATTAAGACAATGGCTGTGCTGTGATTTCGGCTTTACACCTGCAGGTAAAACAGTTAGAAGCAACAGAATATCTTTTTCAACTGAAACCGCTGTTAGCTAGTTCTTAACAAAAGAGGGTTTTGAAAGACACTCTGTTGTTATTTTATGTATTTACACGCTCGTGCCGTCGAACTGTTGTATAAATGCAATATCACATTCGTAGACATGAGATATGGCTGTATATCGGCCGAGTGTCGTAGGTAATCACAGCGTGCTGATATACAGCCATATCTCATTCTTCTGCCGTTCGCTGAACAAAGTGGACGCAGCTAGCGAGAGAGAGGTGTGCGCGTGCAGGGAAAGCACGAATTTGCGCTCGTGCGGGAGTACGAGCTTTAGAAACTATACAAGGTTTATCCAAGAAGTCCAAGAAAACTAATGTCTGGAAAGTGAAACATATCAAGCTGTGATGTATGAAAATTATTACAAGTGTTTGCTGTTTTACCGCCTCTGGTGTTCATTTCTGTTGGAAAATACAGTGGTTGGTACTTATTGGTACGTATTTTGCATCTTGCGAAAAGGTTCCCACAGGTACAGTTTCGTCATGAGATCAGGTCGATCTGGCTGGTATTTTCTGTATAGCTGTTTAGAATCAGAGCCGAATTATTCTTTTGAGTCAGCTATTTTCAATGAATTAGCCAAACGGGTTAGCAGAATGGTTTGAATCGATTTGCAATTCAGTCTGAATGATTCATCTTACTAAACCCCAATCTGTTAACAGTAGAATTATTCTTGTAGAGGAAAATCCTTGTTTTGAACACGAGAGGGTGCGAGTCTAAAAGGGTACGCCTATGTTACTATGACACTCTAAATAGAGGGGCTCAGGGTTTAGATGGTTATCACAGACTTGTTAGCCCCTGTGGGCCATTTAAAATAGACGGGATATATTTAAAATAGTGGAATATTTAAAAATAGATGCGTGTTTTTGACTGACTGCTGACGGAAGGTGTAATGTAGAAAGATCAGTAACATGTCATGATAATGGTGGTTGGTGTATGGCATGCTACACTGCTAGTGACTTTATTTAAAAAGTTTGTTACTTGAAAAATCACTGTTTAAAAACAAACTATTGTTTTTTTTTTTTTTTGTTTGGTTTTTTTTTGGTGTTTTTTATTTTAAATGTTATAGCTTTAACTCCCTGAAGTAGATGCAAATAAATCAGCACTTATGCATAATACACACACATTGCAGTAAATTATGCGTTATTACAAGTCATACATTACAAAGCTTTTATTTGTAAAATGTTCACTTGTTTTTGTCCTTGAAATGGACAAACATGATACAAAAGAGATGTGTGTGATAAGAGATGTGTGATGACAAGAGCAGTGGAAACTTCTCAAAAATGACTAAGTGTTGCTGGAGCTGGAAATAACTTCTGAAACTAACACTTCTTATCTGCATTGTTACATCTGTATAAGGTCAAGATTATATTGAGCAAAGTGTATGCCACTAAATATCAACCTTATATTTCAGGTACACATAGCATATGATATATTTTTAATATTTCACAGTTACAACAGTAAGATAGCACAGGGAGTATGTTTTTTTTTTTGTTAAACATCTGGCATTTTTTAAATTTATTTTGCAGTAAACTTTATTTCTCAGAAAGAGGAAGTGAAATTGTGGAATTTTTTTTTTTAACCTCAAGCGATTTACAGAAACACACTCACACTATCCACGCCTTAAGATATGCAGACACTGATGCACATTAACCACAAACGTCCAGTGTTTGCCACATTCTCATGTACAAACTGCCTACCCAGCAGACAAAACCACATTTCTTTCCAGATCTAAAAATGAGGCCTTCTGGGGTTTGAGTCTGTTGAAATGCAGTTCTGATAATAATAAACCAAAAACATCTGTTTGCTGCTAATAAATATCATTAAATTAAACTTGTACTGTTATAGCTCAAGTTTTGTGTTTATTGCACAAGTTTTGTTGTGTTTTTAAATAGAAAAGAATAAGCTCCTAGAACATATAAAATGGCTGCTAAAAGTCTACTAGGATTTCCTAAACATATACAGACTAAAACAACATCAAAAAACAACCTGCTAGAAATAAATACTTGTGAACAAATATCTAAGACAATGACGTGATCTCTCACGTCAGAATCAAAAATGCAAAAAAAGGTGTACATATCCCACAAACCCAATAAGGGCTCAGGGGCAGGACATAAATTAAAAACAATTAGAATTAGAAACATTAAAAACTCTTGAATAAATTCAGGTTAATAACCCATTATGCTGAACTTTTCCAGTATGTGATGCAGGATCACAATAATCAGATTATTTAAAAATTTAAAATGAAAACATCTGGAAAAGGGTCAAATTACTGTTAGACTCAAGACAAAATTTATTGCTAAGTTTCT